>JZKD02S1610028.1:18805-50360 GCA_000966675.3 Picea glauca
TAGTCAAAGGTCTGAATCATCCAAAATGCTGCCGGAAACCGGAAACCAGCATAGAAACAGGGTATAAACAACTATAAGCTATTGGCACCTGTCCTGCCCGGAGGAAACCAGGACATGTACCCAAAGTCTGAGAAAACGTAGCATAAAACAGTAGCATAAACAGTAAAAGCCATGAAACCTAAGAAGCCTAGGACCTTGGTGACCTGTCATCTTCATTTGTCTTCCGCGTGGAGCCAGCCGGGATGGAAAAAGATTGTGCGCAAAGGGGACACTTCCGCCGAGCTGGAGCGTCAGAGTAGGCATCGAGAAGCACGTCCAAGCGCTGGCCCATGATGTATGCCCGATGCTCCAGGTCAGCCATGTGGCCTCGGAGATCAAACACCAAGGACAGGTGCTCCTCACGGAGGAGCAGGCCATGCATACCACCCCCTCCCTCGACGGGCGAACTTCGCCACGCTTCATTCTGCCCACCACCTTGACCTTCCTTTGTCGTCGCGCCTCCAACATCGAACTCCACCACCAATTCCGGCCAGGGGACCTCTTCCACAATGCAGCCCGGGATGTCGGCTTCCACTCCCGAATTGAGTTTGCAGTCCTCATTGCTAAACCTCCCTAAGTCACTCTTCATCTCCATTGGCGGCAGGTCCTCCAGAGTCAGGTCCTCTTCGACAATGTAAGTTGGGTACAATTTCTCAGTGCCACCCTCCAACGTGGCTGTATCCATGCTGCTGCAACCCATTTCTTCCTCGGCGATGGTGGAGAGCAAGGCTCGATCCTCGGCTCGAGCCTTCTTCCTCAACAGAGAAGTAGCCACGACAATAGCCCGTTCAAGCTCTTCTCTTCGCTGTCGCTGCTCCTTGCGGGCGTACCAAGCATCCCCACGGCGAGGCGTTCCTCGTTTCCTCGGCATGCTGCTGAGCGCAGTCCAGGAAATACACACAGACTGGGGCGAGGGCAGAGGCGAATTGAAAGCAGAGGCACGCGCATCAGCTATCCAGAGCCTCCAGACGCATAGCAGAGCCGAGACCGGAGCAAGAAAAAACTCATAATCCAACTGCCAATTCCCATTACCACCTTTAACAGCGCGCTTGCTTGACTCGTAAATACTCGCTCGAGGGAGGAGTCCTCCCATTGCAGAACTGGTGTTAATGCAGTCCTCCATCCGTAATGCGGGTGATGTGGTTGCCACGCCCAACATTTAAACCTTGGCTGAGTGCGGGGACAGTTGGCACTCCTTCGCCACTTATCACCCCATACGGGTCGAATGTTAACAATTTTACAACAACATTCTTATTTCATTTAATTTTAAAACGCCCATTAAAAAAACATTTCACATTCTCACTTTTAAGTTTAATTTTAAAAAATACTAAAAAAATATAATTTTATTTAATTTTAAAACTCCCATTAAAAAAAATTGTTTTACATTTTCACTTTTAAGTTTAATTTTAACAAATACTAAGAAAATAATATCTGTAATCAAATAAAATTATGTCTAAAATTATTTTACATTTTCACTTTTAAGTTTAATTTTAACAAATACTAAGAAAATAAAAATAATATCTGTAATCAAATAAAATTATGTCTTCCCATGCTTATTGAGTAAATTCTAAATTCAATTTGTGAGTATTTTAACTCTTCCCATTATTAGTCCCTGTCCCTGCCCTTCAGGTTGTTAGTCCCTTCCCTTCAAGCTCTTGGACTATAGTAATAGATTCTATGAATTTCTATTAATCGTGCACTAAGACCAATGCATTTTTTATGTGTTAGTATAAAGTTTGGTTGAATTAATAAATTTTTGCATTCTTATTTTCTTTTTTATCCCATGTTTTAGTTTCGAGATTTTATTTGTCCTCAAAACAAGGCAAACTTAGGATAATTTTGGATAAATTTTAAAGGTTTTCAAAGGATTTAAGGTGAGATGAACTAATGTTACCTATGGCTTGACATTAGTTCTTAAAAATAAAATGTTTTTGCTTCGTAGATGTTTTCTTCATTGTTTCTCCCATGTTTAATATTCGACCACTTGTTATTAAACTACGACCTACACTTCTATCTTCATGTAAATTGCCACCTGCACTTTCATATGCATGCAAACGTCTTTGTTGTCATTTGCATTGTTGTCATTTCTGTTAGAGATAATGCTTACAAGTGTTGTAACTGTGAGTTTCTAGGTTAACTATGACTGTTGCAACTGTGAGTTTCTAGGTTTACTATTTTTAGCTAATCAGATCCACTTTCTTAGGATCTAGATTGCTAGGAGTCAGTGATCTGCATGCTATATATGTAACCTCCATTTGTTTATTAAGTAATACAAACTATTCTTTGTGTGTGAATCTTGTTCAATGGCTTCCCTCTCGATTTCTAAGTTGGTATCAGAGCTGGTTCTGGCTTAGACTCCTTCATGGGAGGGCTAGGAATATGTGAGAGACTGAGAGCTGATCCTATGCACATATTTAGCTTGGGGAGTGTTGAATTTCTGAATTTTCCGTAGAAGTGTGAGAATAGATTTATTTTGTGAGTGTGTTTTGTTGTTTGTCTTGTGAGGAGTGTTGACCTGTGATTTGATGTGCCATTTCTTTTGGTAGCTGATGAGTGGAGATAAGTATTGATCGAGTCACTACCATTGGAGAGAGAAAATTCTGTTACCCATGAGAGTCATTGCTGCTATGCATGCTAAATCTCAAGTATTTTAATGTATAATTGATAGGAGCAGGATGCCATACATTAACAACGCAAAATATTTAGAATTGGCCAAACTAGACTTCAATAATATGCTAGTGGTCATCTTTGATTCCAGATCCTATCTCCTTTTCCGATTGAGATCTCAATAGTTGTGGGATTTCAGAGTTTAGTATTTAGGTCTCAAATTATTAAGATTCATTTCCAGGTTGAAGTTGCCGAGAATCACATGCAGTCTCATTATGGGGCCAGGTCTGAAATTTACAGTAAAAGATGTCTATAATGTTCTTGGATCTGTGTGTAGTATTCAATGTTTTTATTTGGTGTGCAGTTTGTGATTTGTAAATTTATATGATTATGAAGAACCAAATATAAAACAGGGTGATTGTAATTCAATCTTGTAGTTCTTGAGTGCTTCGGTGCTATAAGAATGCATTACTAGTTTGAGTATGTCAACAATTCTGTTAAATGTTGGAAGGTCTTGTTGTACTTCGGTGTTCCAAGCTAATCAATTACGAGTTATCATTGTGTTGGTAAGTGTGTGTAAAAAGGTCATTTTGTAAGATTGATTACTGAATATTTCAGTATCGAGACTATTCTTCGGGGTAGTTTGGAATCATCGGTCCTATAGATACTTCAAAGATGGTCGGAAGCGGTTGTATTTGTGCTATATAAAGTGGTAGCTCGAAGATGATGGAGAGAAAGAGAGTGTCTATGAAGTTCATAGATGGGTGTAACTACGTATGAGGACCAGTGAGACATACATGACAAAATTTGTGTTGTAACCTTTTGTTATGTTTTGTAATTTGTGATTGTGATATTTGTAATGTAAGTATTAAGGGAGGGTGTTAGAGATAATGCTTACAACTGTTGTAACTGTGAGTTTCTAGGTTAACTATGACTGTTGTAACTGTGAGTTTCAACTATGATTGTTGTAACTGTGAGTTTCTAGGTTTACTAGTTTTAGCTACTCAGATCCACTTTCTTAGGATCTAAATTGCTAGGAGTCAGTGATCTGCATGCTATATATGTAACCTTCATTTGTTTATTAAGTAATACAAGTTATTCTTTGTGTGTGAATACAAGTTATTCTCGATTTCTATATATTTCCAAGGACTCTTTTCTTCAATAAGCTCTTGATTTTGTCATGCGATTTTGCCTTCAACATTGAAAAAAATTAGTTCCTTGCACTCCAACTAGTGTAGCTTTGTTTGTGCCTTTCGGTTCAACAACTCTATTCGAATTTTGGCTTCTGGAAATCAATATCAATAATTGAAGCAAATTTTAGCTGGGTAAATCTCTTCTTAGGTTTGTTTGCTTAATCTATTATAATTTAAAAGAACAATTAAAAGAACAATTACAAGAAGTAGCAATTTGACTCTCTAGTATTTGTACATATAGAACATGACTATGACCTCGAAATTGCAGTATGAATACTCTCCTATTTGTTGTTTTTTATCTATCAAATTATCTGTACATACATGACTGTTTTTTGTTTATCTATCAAATTATCTGTACATACATGACTATGACCTTGAAATGGTAGTGTAACAACAAATATGAATGTTAGAGGGGAGAACAAATATGAATGTTAGAGGGGAGCGTATCACATACCAGGGCTGAAATGAAGATAAAACAGAGCTATTTGACGCCTCGATGAGTTCTATTCTTAGTATACATGTCGTATTTACTTGATTTATTTTCTGTATTGTGGAGTTGGAAAGTCATTTGAACTTGCAAACACTTTTTCTGAATGAGGAGCCCCCACTAAAATAGATACAGTAGTCGTTCGCTTAAAAGAAAACGATCAACGTATAGTTATAATTCGAATGAATAATGTCTTTTAAACGAAAGGGAACCGGACTAATACATCATGGCAAGCTTCAAAGGCTTGAATCATCTCTCAACTGGTGCACCATATTGTTCTCCAATCCTTGGCCCTGGCTCACTTTTATTCTCTATCAAGCAAAATTATGACATAAACCATTGTCAACCAGATATTGTTTTCCTAAACATGACAAACGAATACAACTTTGTCTGATGTCTAGTATTTCACATTTTTAGTTTCACATTTCACTAAGGGTTACATAACTATTTCTATTTTTTTGTTGTTATAGGCTCAATTGATTCTAGTTTAGCTAATTTAATTGCTTTTTTCAAATTCTTAAACTAAGTGTACCCTAACAAAAAGATTAAAATTTAATCTGTTGGGAATTACTATATCCTTACCTGAAGTATCTGAGAACAAAGGCAAAGAACTTGCATAGATTGTAGCCTGACAATTTGACAACGAAGTAAAAGAAAAAGTTTCAAATTAACGAAAGTTCGAGATACCTAGAACGAATTTGAGTCTTCACATTCATTCTTGTCGAGACAGTATTCATGCATAACCCAGTTTGCAGGCGCGTTGAACTTACAGATCGACGGGGCCTCCAAGGAGTTGTTGGATGGATGGGCGGGCTTCTAGATAACAGTCACATGCCACCCACAATATGATTTAACAAAGCCTGGAGCTTCCTCGACTTTCCTGGAACAAATCGTATGGTAAATACTTTGTGAATTTAGGGGCATTGTGGGTGGGTGGGCCTTTTGATCGTTGGGGGGCATGAGAACCCGGAGTGGACTGGTTGCAGCACTATTGATCTTGTCTGGCCGGGATTAACCTGACCAACCCATTGACTGAGTCATTAAGATAGCCTAGCACACAGTACACGATGCTTGCATGAGGATTTGTGCATTACGAGGGTAAGAACAAAATATGAATATGATAAGATATGGGATGTCTCTCCTCATAGGGAATTACAACTTGATCTAATTGCTTCATAGTTTCTGGTGGAGCAAGTGTAACTGAATAATCCTTGTAGCGTTTGTTGTCAATAATCCTTGTAGCATTTACTATCAAAACCATGACCTTGCAGTCCATGAATGCATTTATCAATTTTCGTCGAATCCAGAAGCGCAAGCCCTCGATAAATTCCTCACTCCAGCTCACCAGGTTCCCTTCTTCCATATCCAGATACTCGGCCACACAACGAAGCTTGCATATGTTGTTGGATAGGTTCTCAATGTTGTGTCGATTCCATTGTAGCAAAAACTGTCCACCAACTCAAATGCCTCTGCTTCTCTTGGTAAATCATGAGTTATTACTTTGTCACAAGCCCTGCGTGACCGGAGACTCCTAGCTACCTGGTAGTGGCCTAACGCATGCATGCCATGTAGCCACACAAAAAACCTGACGGAGCCATACAAATATTAATGATCATATACTAGCACAGCCACATAATTGTGGGTGATCAACGCCTAAAGGTTGATAAGATGACAAGAATCCTTAAAACAATATATTAAATTTTATTATTCATTAACAAATAAATGGTTGAGCTTCATTTATCTGGTGTTAATATTTTAATTTCTGTTAATCACTTAGGTGGCAATCAGTTAGCTATCAAAGTAATTTTTAAATATGATTAGGTAAATGTAAAAAAGTAAAGATGTCTTTATAATAGCTAGGAAGTTAATGATTGAAATCACAACCATTTATTTTGTGTGACTACTAAGAATATTCCAACCACATTTAATCATGTCCATAGAAAACTTATTAAGCACTAAACCCATATTAAATCTACCCATTATCAATAGGTATACGCCTTTCGGCGTAATTAATCAATTTTTAAATAAAACAGGTTTAAAAATTAAATAATTGAAATAAAACAAGTGTTAAAGAAATTTTAACCATGTTATTTTTTAAATTAAACTATAAGAAAATTCATAAGCTATATACACTAACATTAAAATGGAAACATTAAAAAAAATAAAAACCCAAAGATTAATACTATAAAGGGTAATATTCTAAATATTTAAAATTATGAAAACAATTTTTCTAGATATTGATTTTTAAATGTTTATAGACAGCATGACGTTGAAGCTAAAGCACACTACTCATCAGAGGGTATGGATCTTGTTCAGTGAATTCAATCTCATAGATCCTATAGATGCTTTACAAGCTTGATCTTATTACATAAATATGGTGATTTTACCTTCAGTGACCATACTAATCACTAAGCTTGAATAGATATTCTTTACGCTTCTAGTCAATCCGTAATACGTGCTAGTAATACTTATAACCGATTAGTTGGTGTCAATCATTAGAAATGAATTTCTTAGTCTCAATACAATTTCTTATGTTTAGGTTTTAAGTGAGTTAAATTTGCAATCCCACACCTTGACTAATGAAGTTTCTAATCTCAGCAAAGGGACGTTTGTGTGAGGTGGTATGAAATTATGTGACATCAAATTGTGTGAGGAGATAAGAGTCTCTTCAAAATTTAGTAACCATGTGGAAAAATCCATTATAACATTGTTCTCATGAGTTAATAGAGTCTCTTCAACACTTCTGTCCTCATGAGTTAATAGAGTCTCTTTAACATTTAGTAATCATGTGACAAAATCCATTATAACATTGTTTAATGGAAGGGAGAGGATAAGAAGTCCTATTAATGCACCCCCTTCACATGCTAGCATTCAATCATGTTCAGGTTTTTAAATCTACCATCATGGATTACTATGAGTGATGTGGGATTATGCTTTAATCCTTATTCAAAATTGGAAAAGGAAATTGGCCAAAAAGTAGATATTGTGGAATCAATTGGGATCTCGTGCTTTTTTGCTTGTTGTGTACTCTTTATATCTTGCATAGTTAGGCCAAATTCTACTCCAGTTTTCAACTCTAGATGCAATGGACTATTGAGAACGCATGAAGAGGCTATTCAAAGAAATAAGGCCTCTTTATTTTTGGTGACCTCTAAGGTAAAAAACAATGAACACAATTACACCTCCCATACTATATCAATTATGTATGAATTGGTTCCATAGAGGAAAACAAGTGATCTCCTAGAAGTTGAATGTGCCATGTCAAGGAACATGATCATAAATATTGGAAAAGATGCTTGGTCTACAACATCAAACCAAAGGGATTCAACTAATTTTGTGGAGGAGGATCATAAGGATGAGGAAACAATGCATGAGTTGAAAGATGCCATGGAAATAGAGCATCAAAGTTCTCTTCCTTCTAATGTGAGGTGTTTCTTACATAAAGTTCGGCACAAACACACGATAAAGGATAGATGAGATGCCAAGTTTATCAACATTTACAAATCTTTTCATGTCGCTTGTAGAAGCTACAAATATTGTATGAATTTCGTATATTGGTACCTTTTGTATGCAGTATTGTTTATCTATGTTACAATACTTTTAATATAATATTAACCCATTGGCGAAATTTAACCCTTAAAATCATCCCTAACTAGATACCTAATGTACAAGAGCAAAATAAACAAAGTGGAAGACAAGGGGCTTCCTAAGATTTCTTCAAACTCCACTCAAGTGGGGTTGGCATAAAGATACCAAGTCTTGCCTAAGTCAATGGGGAATCCAGGAAGAGACCACTCTACAAAATAATAACTATAATATTACAAATATTATTACATCCTTGAAATTTTGGTGCGATAAAGAATTGGAGGATAAAAGAAAATTAAGATATTATAAGGAGGTAATCAACCCTAATTTAGAAGACCAAAAGTATTTCTCTATTTTGACTAGCATAATGAAAAAAATCAGCATTGCTAAAATAGGAGCAAACTTTCATGAGTTCCATAGTAAAACATGATGTTGTCCACAATTCCTAAAAAATTGTGTGTCTAAAAAATTTGTCATTTTTGTGACACTAAGAGGGTGGAAGATTAAGAATACTTTCTATGTCATGAATACACCCACATTAAATTACAATTTTAAAATATTTGTAAAAAATGAACTTAAAAATTCTTATGCTAAAGCTTTTCAAACACAAATAAATTAAAAAAAATAATGTAATTCCGTACCTTTCTTAAAATTAAATAAACTAAATCTTTGACTTGGGTAATTTGATAACTTTGTATAATAATAGACCTGTCATAACTTTGACTTTTGACACATATAAAAGTCTTCATGATTTACAATCTAAGCAATGGCTGATCGAGTAATTACTTTTCCTTCATTGACTTTTGACGTATATGAGATTCCTTTATCATCTGCAATCTAAGTAATGGCTGCCAATGGCAGCGCATAATATATGCACGACTCAGTGGCTACCTGTTCAAGTCACAAGTCTAAATTTTATTAAAAAATATATGCAATCAATTACTCGACCTCCGAGCTCGACGCTGTGTTGTTTTGAAGCAATGGAGTTTGTACAATAAAATGCGCCCAGTTCACATTTATACAAACTTGGTCTCCCTCTTGTTACAGGCTTCCTTGTCTTCTTCAACTTCAAGTAGCACCAGCTCTAACCCCATTGATAACTGTTGGAGAAAAGATGCAGATTGGGCACAAAATCGAAGGAAGTTGGCAGATTGTGCTCTGGGTTTCGGAAGAGCGACCTATGGAGGAAAAGAATGAGAAATCTACACTGTCACCACACCTAACGACAATCCTACAAAACCGTTGCCTGCTAGTTTGAGATATGGCGTGACTCGGAAACGTCCACTTTGGATTGTTTTTGCTAAAGATATGAACATAAAGCTTCAGATGCCCCTGTTTGTAACAAGCCACAAAACTATCGATGGAAGAGGAGTCAACGGGCCTTGCATCCGCCTTTGGAATGTGAGCAACGGGCTTTTCATCCGCCTTTGGAATGTGAGCAACGTTGTTATTCATGGATTGCACATCCATGATTTGTGTTTCTTTTTAAGAGGTAACATGTTCAAATCCAAAGAATAGGGTATGTATGTTTTCTAATATTTTACCAGTCAAATAGTTGGGTGGAGGAGTTCTTTGTCCCACAAACAAAGAATCTCATACACCAATTTGATGTGGCTTAGTCGTGACTTTAAAAGTAGATTAATATTATTATTATATTATTTTTGGATGGGTATTGAATATTACTTCATGGATGAATGCAATTAATGTTGTTGTTGGAATAATGTTTACAATACATTGGTTTGCATTTGGTTTGAATCTTTTGAAGATTTGTAAGAGATTGTTGAGAGATTCTCTCAACAACTATCTCTATGTTTGGAGATAGTTGGATTTGATTCCAACTATATATACGTGTAATATTAGTAATAAGAATATTATTTTTTTGTAGTGTAATCTTGTGTTATGACTGCTCTCACAAACTTTAATTTGGTATCATAGGCAGTTCTGGCCTGACTCCCTTGCGGGAGGTCCAGGAAAATGTGAGTGTCGTGACCGTAGCTTTTTAGTGTTGTAGATTGATTGTTGGTGTGTTATTGCTTTCAATGTTAATTCCACTGTATGAAGGCGTTGCTTGTGAAAACTTTTCTTGCTGCTGCAGGGAGATCTCACGGGTTTGTGAAGGAGGATGCAGAACGAGGTACGAGTAGCCAACTGCACAAATTTTAATTACCATCACCAGAGTTGTGGTTATAAAGAGAAAAGCCAATTGAATTTGATGGCTGCAATAATCTTTTCGTGACTGTGTAGAATTGTTGATCCAAAGCCAAGTCACCCCTACGTCTGAGTGACCACGATTTTCAGCCTTTAGGTGTATGGATGCGTGAAATTCCCAGGCTTTGGTGCTAGTGAATCTCGAAGACAAGGGACCAAAGATGCAGACCTTTGGTGTTAAATCAAGCAAAAACATATGATTAGATTCCCAATGGAGATCGGACGAGTTTTGAAGTGGAAGCGGTGCAAGGAGTTTGGTCTTTATAATTTTCTTCTAATATATTGATTAGAGATGGAATAATTTGTTTAATGCCGACAAAAGGGTTTGCTACGTGGAGTTGTTTACTGCATAGAGTTTTGTAAGTAGAAGATAATATTTTGAATTAGTGTTAATATCTATTAACATTATTTTGAGTGTAAAATTTTATAGTGCAGAACCAATGAATTGAACAGATAATATATCTTAGGTTAGTAGTTCTTCACGTACTTTGGTGTCATGTAAGAATATATTTACTAGTTGAGTATGTTTACAAGTCTATTAAAAACTAGAGATTCTTGTTTTACTTCGGTGCTTCAAGATCGTCAATTACAGGTTATTCTTGATTATTCCTGTTTATATTGTTGTAGATGTGTTTTAAGAAGGTCAGTTGTATGATTAACTTTTGAAAATATCCAGTAATAAGATTATTGTCCTATATAACTGTTAAAATTCAACAATGGTAGTTTATCCATAGGATAATTCAGTATGCGTCGGTTGTACAAAGAACGTCAAAGATTGTCTGAAGCAGTTTTATCTGTGCTGTATGAAGCAGTAGCTCAAAGATGATGGGAGAAAAAGAGCGTGTCTATGAAGTTCAAAGATGGGTGTAAGTGCGTATTAGGACCAGTCACACAAAAACATATGACAAATTTTGTAATCATGATTTTAGTATTGTAAGTTTTTTTGAATGTAAACATTAAATGAGGGTGTTGGAATAATGCTTACAATACATTGATTTGGATTTGGTTTGAATCTAGATTTGTAGGAGGTTGTTGAGAGATTCTCTCAACAACTATCTCTATGTTTGGAGATAATTAGATTTGATTCCAACTATATATACATGTAATATTAATAATAAGAATATCATTTTTTTGTTGTGTAATCTTGTGTTATGACTGCTATCACACAAACTTTAATTGTTGTTAAGTCACAACGACGAATATGCAGCAGATAAAAACATGAAGGTAACCGTTGCATACAACCACTTCGGACCAGGCCTTATGCAAAGAATGCCAATTTTATTTTTGTTGGCACAGTGGTAAGATCGTTTGTGCATTGCATTCATGCATTGGTTAAATCTTTGCAGGTGCAGATATGGGTATGTGCACGTAGCCAATAACAACTATGAAGAATGGGGAATATACGCAACTGGAGGAAGCATGCATCTCACCATTAGAAGTGAAGGGAATCTGTTCGTGGCTCCAAAAGAGGAGTATAAGAAGCAGGTGTCATGGCGGGAAGGGGGTTACAGTGTTTCTTCTTCTTGTGCGACGGGGTGGTTGTGGAAATCAGTGAGCGATATGTTTGTGAATGGAGCATACTTCGTGCCATCTGGTAGAGGAAAAGCTCTCCCGATGTACAAATCTGGGGAAAAATTTAAAGTTGGCAACGAGAGATTAGTCCCAAAAATGACCCTTACCTCCAAGATGCTGACAAATATACATTTTCTCATACCTTTTATTGATATATTTAATTTAATAAATTAATTTATTATATACCTCCAAGTCCTGTATCTGATGCTGACAAATATACATTTTCTAATACCTTTTATTAATATATTTAATTTAATAAATTAATTTATATATCATGATGTTGCTTATTTTTTGTTTCTTTTATGGTATCTAGTAATGTAAATTTGGATAAAATTGTTATTTTTTTTTTAAATTATATTTAAAAAATAGATTCAGTTTACTAAAATCTATAAAACACTTCAATTATATAAATTTCATAAACAAAACTACAAATACATAAATTACCTAAATTATCAGTGAGATCCATTTTGGGGTTATATGTATTAAATTATCAGTGAGATCCATTTTGGGGTTATATGTATTAAATTATCAGTGAGATCTCGTCTCATCCATTTTGGGATTATATGTATTTGATTTTGTTTAGTTCTGTATCGGATAAAATTAAAATATTGAAAAGCCCTCGTATTCTTATCATGAAGCTCTTTTACGATATAGGATAGGTTTTATTATGAGCATCACATGGAGATACGGTAGTTTTTAAATGAGTATCACATGGGTTGGTTTTTCAATGATGTAATCATAACTTCAGCAGATACAAAATCAAATTAATGCAGCACTCTTCAGCTTAACGTTATAAGCAATGGAGAATCAATGTGAAATTTTAATATATAAATTTCAAATAATTCATTTTTGTTATTTTGGTTTATTCAAAGTGGAAATGTATGTTAATAGAATGTCAAGTGTTTGTTCCAATTCTTCTCATGAAATATTGCAAAACTTAGAAGAGTAATTAAAATTTATAGATCAATACATATTCAAATAAATATAATTTAATTATTTAAAAAATATAACAAAAATCATTATTTTTATTTGAAATTTTAAAAATCATAGTTGGAATTTGGAAAGTGGATGTGTTACATCAAATTAATTTAGAATAGTCATAACAATAATGGGAGATTAATGATCTTGGTTGTTGTTTATATGTATGTATATATAGTTGGATAAGGTAATAACTAATCTACTACACTAGTAATCTTTTTTACTATGTGTGAAACATATAACTTAATTAGATGTAATATCTCAAGGTCTAGCTCCTCTTGAATTGTAATTATGTTTATAGGTTGGTGAGCCAAGTGTTTATAAGCTCGGAGGCTTATGTGAATATTAGACCAGAGAGCCTGGATAGAAGGTTAGTGAGTCTATTTTTGCATATGTAATTATGCATATCATTAAAATAAAAAGACCATATATGAAGAAAACGTTATGGGGGACTAAGCCCCACTAAGTAGGGAAGGGAAAGGGGCTAGGAGACTAGGGAAAAAATGCTAAGTTTGAGGGATTAACCCCAAGAGAATATTATATGATTATTTCCTAAAGACTAAGGTGAGGATAATTGTTTTATCCTAAGTCTCATGGAAGAGGGTATGGATCCCAAGTGGAGAGAAACGAGCTCCAGGAGAACCATGTGTCAATCAGGGCACATGCAAATTTAGGTGGGGGAAAATATTTTGTTTTGGGATCCTCTCCCCATTCACTCATGCACTGAGGCACTGAGCCATCATCTCCATTGTTGACCTCTGCAACATTCACACACTATGGAATCCTGGAAGCTCTAATACCTGCAAACCCGATGAAGCTAGCTGGTACTTTTCTTGTAAAGCATATAACAACTCCTGAGTTCCAAAGCAATATCGCACCCTAGCCATTTTTTTGTCGATGCCCATGCTTTTCTATGAGATGGTGTGGCTTGTTTTCATTACCAGAGTCCATACCTGATTTTGTTGTTGTTATTACCCTGACTGGAATGGCTTAGGAGTTGGACTGAAGAAGCAGGTTGTCAGTCCTATGGGAAAATCTCTCCAGGTGAGAGAGGTTGTTGTGGAAGTGATTTTCCAAGAGGGATCCTCATGAAAGTTGTAGTGCTCTAAGACTTCATGTTCGACCTGTTGCTTAATCCCTGGAAGGGGAGTGGGGCAGCCAAAGGACTGTCGAGCAGAGAAGGGGCACACTCCCTGGGGTGGGACAAGCATGTGGGGAATGGGGAAATATAAGATCTGGACATGAGTGGACTCTTGGGACATAATCCTTCTTGGAGACTTTGTAACCTCAACCTAGCCTAGGATTTGCTTTACCCTGGCTAGACTTTAGTCCTAGCTTGGGGGTGACCCATTGATGATAGTTTGGAGCAGTGTAGTCTAAGGCTGGGAGGTTCTTGGAAGGTCTGCACATAGTTGGTGGCCTTATTAAACATATAAGTGCTCTTTATATATGCTTAATTACATGTTGTATGTTACACATGTGTGTATTTACTGTACATTTCTGTATAATTATGTGTATGTTAACATAAAGTAGATGTTTCTTTTTAATTTATTAAGTATGATATTTTTCGCAAATGAAAGTGAGTCTTTTTGTAAGGTGGCATGGCCTGACCCTGGGATGGTTGGGGATGCTACAAATTGGTATCAAAGATCATGGTTTCAACACTGAACCTAGATGGGCTGTGTATGAGTAAATTGAAGTTTGAGTGTTCCAGAAGGGTTCTGAGAGAACACTTGGATCGTATTTGAAAGCTCAGGAGGTGAGGCATACAACAAAGCCACATTAACTGTGGTTATGGGCCACAAAACTAAATTGGGGTTGTGGGATCAGTTCGGGAGAAGGAAGACCCTTCACAGTTGTCAGATATGGGAAAGGTGCATGGAATTTAACCTCGAAGTCCTTCAGACTTTATGACTTCAGTGAAGTTTACATTTTTCTTAGAAAAAGAGGCTGAAGCCTGAAGTTTTGAAGTACCTTAGTGATTTTCATCCATATATCATCCACGAGGAGGAGAGACGTGGATTTTCCCTAAGTAGTTTGATGGTTCGGAGTTCGGGGAAATTGGTTGAAGTGCATGCAGAATGGACTCCTCCAGAAGTCCTGAAGTTTGGAACTCATCTAGATCATTCGATAAACAGGGACACGTGTCCACAGATCAATCGTGCACAATTTCGGTAGTTCATAAATTCAGATTTCGGGAGAACTGAGAGGTAATGTTAAGAAAAGCTTTGAAGTCCTAGAGCCCCGAAGTCCTAAAGTTTCGGGAAGCAGTCATTTGACCATTTGGAGTTTGGGAGAAACATGGTGATAAGTCAAGAAATCTGTCGAAATCCGAAGCTACGAAGTGTCGAAGCATGGGGTATGACATGGAATGATGATGTCACCAAGGGTGATGTGGACCTCCTCTAGTCATGCCATGTTAGTCATAATTATACTTTTGATGACCTTGCTCGACTAATAGCAATCTGACACATCGGGATAGTTGATGTGTCACCATCTTATGTGATAATAGTTGTACTACGTGGACCCCGAAAAGTTAAGAGGTTCTCGAATTCAACGTTCGGAGGAATTGAGTGAAGAACTGATTAAATCTTTTGAAGCTCGAAGCTCCGAAGTGCCGAAGTGATAAAGCACTAGAGAGTTCAGGAATTCATCATTGATAAGAAATGGGAGAAGAAGGCATGAATTTCTCTGCAGCTCGAAGCTCCGAAGCCACAAAGGACCATCGGTTCACTATTTAGTCGGTTCAAAATTTGGGGAAATCACAGAGTGATGAGGTAGAAACCTTTGAAGTCTGAAGTTCCAAAGTCAAGAAGCATGGGAATGTTGTGGTCGTTGATGTCACCTACAGTGACATGGGAACACTACATGATTTCTAGGTGTCATCATTTTTCAAGCATTTCAAATATTGTTTGGGCCAATTGGAACATGACATGTGTCAGCCATGGGATTGAGCCATGTGTCCGCTCCTTATTTTCTACCATGTAGCACCCCCCTAGTGTGCGGTTGTTGACGATACTCTGGAAGTTTAGAGAATTTAGCATTCGGGGGTATGTGTGTATGTTGTTGGGGTGCCCTTTTCCACCCAACCATAGGCTCAGTCACTCCAAAAGGATTTACGACTAGCCACCCCCGAGCTAGACCATAACGCGCTGAGATGAAATCCTTTCTTCCGGCTCAATGATAGTAGGGATGGAGGCCAGTCTCCTCCTCCCGCAGGATATTGGGAATGGTTTATGCGATATTGAGCAAAGAGGGCCAGCCCTATTTATCAACTCGTATCAGACCTCTGCTAGCCATCTCCCTGCGACCATAACATTTATTTTCCATTTCTTCCTTGAACCCGAGAGATTCATCTCTTGTCTCTACACTCTTTGCAGGTCTTCCTCTGCCCACCACACCTTCCTTTCTTACCTCTTTCAGCAAGGTTTCATGTGGCTCGAATTCCCAGGTCGTGGTCATGTCTAAAAGCCTTATAGATGGGTGATCTGCCCCATCCCCTCATTAACTCTTGAGGAGGTCTTCCCACCTACCAACCTGACTGTGTTTCATTTCTTGGTCAGAGGATTGTTCCGGTATAGAGCAATTAAATCCAATAAGTACTGGTTTGGTGAAGGTCAACGCAACCATTCCTAGTCCCCTTCACCATCTCTTTTCATAACATTTGTGGTCTTTCTTAGTACACCCCCCTTCCAGCAGTGATGCAACACTTATCCATATTTCTAGTAATTAAAAGAATTTACATTCATTGAAATTTTATACAAAGGTCCATCAAATCAAACATTCACACATATTAAGTTTTCCATAGTCTCTTGGCCATTATATTTATATTTACAAATTGGGGGAAACATGGTGTTACAAAGAGGTATTATGACAAAAATATCAAAGAGATATTTGAACTCAAACTGGGCAACATGACCATTGATGAGTATGAAAGGATATTTTTAGAATTGTTGAAGTATGTCTCCTTCATTAGGGATGAGATAGTTAAGATCCATAGATACATGAGTGGGTTTCCATCTTTCATTAGTGATAAAATTCAGTATGATGATCCTAAAACTTTGGAGGAAACCATAAGAGGAAACCATAAGAAGATCCAAGTTCTTATACGATCAACATAAGGGAAAGCCTACTTTCCAAAGAGCTTGGGAAGACAAGAATAAGTTTAATATGGAATAGACGAAGAATGGGAACAAGCCACTCTTCTTTATAAATAGTTCTTAGGGACAACAAACCCCTAGAGAGCCCTGAATGACAGAGACATGTGGGAAAAGTCCAAGGAATACACTCATTCAATGTTGGGGTTGTAAAGGAGATCATTTGTTTAGAGACTGCCCTCACAAAAAATATAAAGTGAGAGTTGTCTACAATGTACAACAAGATGAAAAAGTGGAGGACATGGGCAAAAGATTTCCAAGGATCTATGCATCCGTGGAAAACAAGAAAAAAAAAATTCAATCACACATGATTGAAGTAGAATGTATGATCAATAATCATGCCTTTACTATGTTAATAGATTCAGGAGCTAGTCATAGATATATAGATCCTAAGGTAGTGGAAAGATTCAATTTCCAAGAAGCAAGCATGGGAAATCTTGGCTGGTGTAGCTGGCTACATGAGCCAAGAGAAAATTTGTGGAGCTAATTAAATCATGTCCAATGGAAATGGATGGGATACGTACCAAGTCAGATTTGAACATCCTTCCCTTGGGTTCATATGACTATTTAATTGGTATGGATTGGTTGGACCAACACCATGTTGTCTTAGAATGTCATAACAAGGTATTTACGTGCTTGAATGAGGAAGGGAACCCAAGAACAATCCAAGGAATTACCAAGGAAGTTACTATCTGAGAGATATCAACAATGCAACTGAAGAAGTGTTACAGGAAGGGTTGCCAAATAATTACAACTCATATGGAGGAAGGATAAGGTGCCAAATATTGAGGATCATGCGGTCCTGAAATATTTTGAGGATGTGATCAAGGAGATACCGGGACTACCCCCAAAGAGAGATATTGATTTTTTTATAAACTTAATGTCTTGAGTGGCTCCAGTATCCAAGAGTCCCTACAGGATTAGTACACCAGAGATGAAGGAAGTGCAAATGCATCTTGAATATCTTCTGAAGAAGGGGTATATACACCCAAGTGTGTCACCTTGGGGTGCCCCAGTTTTATTTGTAAAGAAGAAGGACAAGACATTGAGACTGTGTATTGACTTTATATAATTGAACAAGGTAACTGTAAATAACAAGTATCATTTGCCAAGGATCAATGATCTCTTTGATAAGTTAAAGAATGCAAAAGTATTCTCAAAGATTGATCTTAGGTCAAGATACCATCAAGTAAGGATTAGATATGAAGACATCAACAAGACTGCCTTCAGGACAAGGTATGCTTATTACAAGTTCACAGTGGTGTCATTTTGGTTATCAAATGCACTAACTATTTTCATGTGCTTAATGAATGGTGTTTTCCGAGAATACTTAGACAAGTTTGTCATTATATTTTTGGATGACATCATTGTATATTCCAAGTCAGAAGAAAATCATGAGAATCACATGAGTATGGTGTTAAAAGTGTAAAGAGAACACCACTTGTATGCCAAATTGAGCCAATGCTCATTTTATTAGAACCAAATTCACCATTTTGGGCACATCATATCTGAAGAAGGGATAAAAATGGACCCTAAAAAGATTGAATCTATTAAAGGGTGGAAAACACCTTGCAAAAAAAGTAGAAGAAATGCCAAGGTGGAAATCCTTGTTTTGAGCCAGTGGAATACGTGGGTGGCCACCAATTTCCTCCTGGATCAATCCCCCCCCCCCCTTAGGAATAAATGGTGTCCATTGTGTGAAGTCCCTGGGGAATATTTTATTGAATTTGAACTTGGGTGAGCTACTTTCCTTGTTGAAGAAGTTGTCCTGCTTAGCTTGTTGAAGGCTATTCTTAATCTGTTGTTGGAAGGGTTGGATATGGTTAACCAATCGGGCTTCCTGATCTACCAGAGTGTGGGAGTACTCTGTCGGTGAATATGCAACATGAAGAACATGAAAATATATATTATAACTTAGTTTGACTGGGAAGTGTGGAGGAACCCCTGTAGGTACAGTAGGAATATCTTGGTGCTCTTCTACAATTTGTTGATCTGATTCTACTAGATAGAATGGTCTTGGGCCAAGGATGAAGTGGTTGTAGTTTCCATCTCTTCTAACCAAGTTGTGAAGAGGTTAAACTTTGTAGTACAAGATATTACTTTGCGACAATGTTTTCTCGGTACAGTAGTTGGAACTACCTCTTGTATGTTGTAGGGCTTAGCCCCAAGAGTAACAATGACACTACAGGGTCGAAACTCATAAAAAACATGATGCCTCCAAATATATGGTTGGCCTAACATAAAATCAACTACTTCCATTGGGGAAACATCACACAATACCTCATGCTTGAAGGGATTGATGTTGTATGACATGTGACACTGTTGGCTGACATGAAGATCTCGTCCCTGGTGAAGCCATCTGATGTTTTGTGGTTGTGGGTGTGGTGTTGTCAGAAAATACAACCACTTGATGACCTCTACTGAGATGAGGTTATTATGGCTTCCTATATCAACAATAAAATTAAGTGGGGTCCCATTTACCCACATCTATGAATGGAAAAAAGTTCCCCCCACCTCAGGATCCTTTGGTTCTTTTGGTTGGAATGTTTCGATTGCAACAATAGTAGTGGGTTCGAAATCGATTATATGTCTCCTTTTATTGTTGTCTGAATCAGATTCCGAGTCGGGGCTCAACTTTGTTTCTTTGAGCTCGGACACCAATGAATGTTTCAAGAAACATTCATCAGTGTTGTGCCAAGGTATTTTGTTGAAGTCACACCCCTTCCCAATGTCCTTCTTTGTATTTCGATTACCCTTCTTTTATTGTGGCTTCGACTGGTTGTCTTTAAGTTGACTTCTCTGTGAGTTAGGAATACATTTATCATACTTTGGTTGTTTTGTATTTGCAAACCCAAATTCTCTCTTGTTCTTTTGCTTAATTTATACTCAAATTTGACATCGTATCTATAAGCGACTCCCAGTGATGAGATCTCTATAAAATCCATTTCAGTTAGAATGTACCTGTGTAGAGCCCCGTGGTATTTCAGAACTAGATGTCGCTTAGATTATTTGATACCTAGCTTCGTGCACAAGGTACGGAAGGTATTTATTAACTCTGACACTGTTGGGTCCTAATTTTGATGTAGTGTTGTCCATATCTTATACCAGTCATCATAGTTTCCCACAGGGTAATATTTCTCCTTGACCACATCCATTAAAATATCCCAAGTGGTATCAACCCTAAATATTCTAGACTTCTCAGTGGAACTTTTTTCCCAGTAAGTTTCCCACCAATGTTTGAGATGGGGAAGAGCCTTAAGGAGTGCAAAGGTGTTCTTTTCTCTATCGAAAAAATTGTGAACATAGAATCACCTTATAGAAAATCTAACCATTTTTCCAAAGAATCTACATCAATCTAACCTTCGAATATGAAAATATCAAAATTAACTTGTACCTAGAATGGGGTAGCGTCTCCGAAGTGACTGCTTGACAAAGACGAGCCTATTATTTTTTACAACCATTGAAGGATTTGGAAACAATTCTCCAACATCTTGTTTCCCTATTGCACGAGGGCTTCCGCGAGCAAAAACTTGATGGGCTATTTTTCTCCCTCATTCCTCTTCTCTTCCGCCATGGGAGGTTACTTGAGCTGTGCGAGAGAGGTTATCCTCAAGGGAAACTAGCTTGATACCCGACTCTCTATACCCTGACCTCATTAGGGACATGCAAAAGAAACAAAAAGGAGTAGCCTTCTCTGATACCACTAATCCAAATTATTTTGAGAACAAAATGAAGGTAGAGATATAGGGTAAATTCACAGAGTTGGGTAACACTTTCGTGACAATCTCATCTCCAAAATTATGAAAAACATTCTTTCGGCCAAACTAATATTATTTTTCAGCTGAAATATATTTGTTTCAGCTGAACTATGGAATGCCAAATCGAGCAATACAACGACGATGCCCTCGATTTTCATGTAGAAATTTAGTCAGACAGATTTTTTCCATCCGACAATATCTTTTCGGTCAAAAGATATTCAGGCCGAAAACATCATTCGGCCAAAATATTCTTTTGGACGAACTATTCTTTCAGCTGAACTATTCTTTTGGCCAAACTATTCTTTCGGTCAGAAACTTCTTTCGACTGAAAAACTGCTTATATATTAACTGGACATCAAAAATGTAATGTTTTTCTCGACTGTGACTATGACTGACTGTGTTGTGTGAGGGACTGAGTGTTGGTGTGTTGTGTGAGGGACTGAGTGTTGGCACAGAATGTGTTATGTGAGGGACTGAGTGTTGGTGTTGGTGGGCTCTCATTCGGGTGGGTGGGTTGAGCTTCAGGTAAGCTCAATTTTCCCAGTGATATTTTAATTTTTCTATTTCTTTTAATTTTATTTCTTTTAATTTTTTTTTTTATTTATATTTCAGCCTTTGTAGCCAATCCATGGGCACAGACGTGGTTTTGGTGTGGACATGTTGTCATGTTGGTGTTGGTGGGTGCTCCTTTGGGCGGTTGTGTTGTCGTGTTGGTGGATGCTCCTTCGGGCGAGCGGGCTGAACTTCGGGTAAGCTCAAAATTCAACTCAAAATTCCCACTGATATTTTAGTTTTTATTTTATTTTTTAAATTAAATTATGTTAAATTTTGGCCCCTGTACCCTAGCCATGGGAATCCCAACAACTTGTCCATAGGTTTGGGCCCCCATGACCAAGTCAAAGTCCACTTGACTATGACTTGGATGTCGGGGGGAAACTTTATGGCCAAACCGTTGGCGTGCTCACGACTTAGCCATAGGGTTGGCCGCTACAGCCAAGTCACAATCCAGTGGAATGTGACTTGGTCGCAGGGGCCTATCCCTGTGGCAACACCATTGGTTCGTAGTAGAACTCTTAGACCTATGTGTAATGATCAAGCTTCATGATATTACAATATTTACATAATATGTAACATATATGATACTACTCTCCTTGTTTTACCTTATATGACTCATTCATACACTAAACCCATGTAATAGCTCAGATCAATCATATTGGCTTGAAACCATATTATAATATGCATTGATCATAATTAAATTAGCTGTAATTATACTCTGATCATCTTACTTATTAGGGTGTATGTTGTTGATTAAGATTGGTTGTCATTGATGTCAACCCTTGAAGAAAGCCCTATAGCACAAAGGTTGGGTAATGGACCCAATATTGTTTGATATAAAGATGACTCGTTATTGTCTTGTCATGGTTGATAATAAGTATAAATGGATGAACTCCAAAGTGGTCCCCTTATGGTGAAATCCCTCATAGGAAGATGCCTTGCAGATTGAGTTATCTTAGAAGTATGGTTAGAGAACCCATGCTTATTTGTGGAATAATGAGATGAACTCTAGTGATTTTTTCAGTGAAACTATCCTATATGGATAGTTCTTTTCATTCCATTTCTGGTGGTATATGGAATGCCACATAACTCCTCATGGTTAGCGAGTTATGGCCATGAGAAGTTGGAGAACCCAGGTTTGGGTAATGGACCCAAGTTTGTTTGATGGATAACAGTATGAGCTTTGATATATATATTACAGGTAATACTATTTTATATGGATAGTACATAACATTCCATTTCTGGTGGTATGTGGAACGTCACATAACTCCTCACGGTTTGAGAGTTATGGCTTTACGAAGTTGGAGGACCCTCATATGTCATCTAGAAGCCCCAAAAGGTTAAAGTAGTCAAACTAGTTTAAGAGATTTTAAAAGGTAAATACTAAAGTGAAGTGATGAGTGTATTATAATTCAAAGTGAATACAAAATAAATTAATTCAATAATAAATTTAAATGAGAAATTATAAATGGGTTAACCCTAAAATAAGGAAAGTGGGCAAAGTGACCTAGAAGATGTTTTTAAGGAAGCTACTTGGAGAGTATAAATAAGAGGCAAGGCTCTCTTATTTAAGACACACTTGAGAATATTGAATATCTATAGGTTTCTGAGGTAACCAAAAGATATATAAGTTGAATTTATGAGGAAAGTGAAGAAAAGAAGGCCGAAATTCAAGGAAGGATAAATTCTTTTGATGATGCTTTCTAAGGTATGTTTGTTTCAGGTAATATCACCACTTTCACAATACATTTTTTTATAGAATGATTCAGACCATGAAATTTCTATTCCATTGAGGAAAAATATCCAAATATCTATGGTAAAAACTTTATCATCTTGGTCGTTGTATTTTTGGAGTTACAGTCTGTGGAAAATAGGGTTTGTGGCTAGTCCTGAAACTAGTCAAAAACAGGTGTTTCAGGTAAAAATGTCATAACTTCTTCATAACAGATCCAAATTCAGTAAGACCAAATGTGTTGGTTAGAGTACAATCTTTAGTATTATTTTTAACATTTTCAAATCAATTCAACAAATATTTCGTTTGGGGCATGCTCTGCAAGGTCTCTCTCTAGAATAAGCCAAAATTCAGCAAGGCGTGCCATTTTTTCCATAACTCCTTTTATGAGAGGTTCCAAGTAGTGAAAACTGGAGGAATTTCACAAAACACGCTGAAGAACATTGTATATCAGTTTCAAATATCTATTCATTATAGGTACAAAGTTATCATTATTTCAATTTAGGGTTGTTGACTAATCCAAAACTAGTCTTATGAGACTAAAGAAACGTTTGATGAAAATGATAGTCTCTTGTTGTTAAAGTTAATGAAGGTTTGCAGGTATGTGATCATATACAATAGGTCTATTACAAAGTTTCAAATCATATTGGGATTATAAAATTGATGAGGGATTTTGGTTGAGATACAAGTTGGGTACATGCTTGAGACAAGTAGTTGATGAGTTGGCACATACATGAAGTGTATAGTTGATGATATTGGTACATATTGATGAGTCATAGTTGATGAGTACTTGACACATGACTGGTACATACTTGGTACATGGTTGGTTGCACTTGTTTATGGTACAGGTTGATTACAAATTGTTTGGTACATGTTGGTGCATGGTTGATGCACTTGTTTATGGTACAGGTTGATTATAGGTTGAGGTACAGGTTTATTGGTACATGTTTACAACAGTATATATCACAGTGATAGTGTGACAGTGGTTCCATCATTCTACTTTTACTTTAGGGCGGTTGGATGAGGTAAGGACAAGTGTTTGTAGCCACCTTCCGATTGTAGTCGGAGAACATAGGGGGTTGTAGCCTCCTTCTGGTTGTAGCTAGAGAATTGGGGAGTTGGAGCTTCCCTCAGGTTGTATCCTGAGAAACTAGGGGGTTGGAGCATCCTTCTAGTTGTAGCTGGAAAACAAAGGAAGTTGGTGCTTCTAATGAATTTAATTCTTCAAGACATATAAGATAAAGCATTCCGTGGTTTTCTCCCGATTTGGGTTTCCACGTAAAACATTGTTGTACTGTGTATGTGTGTGATTGTTCATTTCTTATTGCTCATTATTGGATAATAATTCTACATTGATATAACACTTGTATTATTTGGAGAAAAATGATTATAATTACACTATTACTGATTCACCCCCCCTCTCAGTAATCCAACAATTGGGATCAAAGCAGGTTCCTTCAGAAATCAGTTTAACCACTGAAAGGTAGATCATGGAGAGTACCAACTCATATAAAAATGGAATACCACACATTGATGGACAAAAGTATGCTTTTTGGAGCATAAGGATGAAGAGATATATACAAGCATAGGGGTTTGAAATTTGGCAATCAATTGTAGATAGATACACAGTACCAACAGTTGCACCAACAAATGACAAAGCAATGAAACTTGGTCAGAATAATTCCAAAGCTACAAATGCACTTTTGAATGGTCTCAGTGAAACAATATTTACCAAAGTTGCACATTGTAAATCCGCCAAAGAGATTTGGGACAAGCTTCGAAATATTTATGAAGGAGATACAAAAGTCAAAGAAACAAAACTTGAAACTTACAAAGGTTAGTTCGAACAACTAAAATTGAAGAATGATGAGAATATTGCAAGCTACTTATTTAGAGTTGATGAAACAATGAATGGAATCATAGGATTGGAAGAAGAAATCGAAGAATTTGTAATTGTTCAAAAGGTACTAAGATCTCTTCCTATGAGATTCAACCCTAAGATATCTGTCAGCGATAAAAAATGCCTTGCAATCTATTTTGATATAATATCATAAGAAGATAATAAGGTAAAGATTTATTTATAAATCTTTAAGTTTTAAAGTATATAAGATTGACTTTAAATCTTATTTTCCAATGAAACAATGATGTGGCATCTCAAAATATACCAAAAAACAAATTTTATCTTTCACTAGCTAAATGAATTTTTCACAGTGTAGTAAGCCGGTGAAAGTCTCCCTTTTCACCAACTAAATGACTATTTTCACAATGTAGTGAGCCGGTGAAAGTGCAGGTTTTTCAGCTGATAAACTACCTTGGGAAAAATCAATTTTCTGAGTCGTGGAGAGTCCGTTTTACATGCTCAAATAGTCGATTGACAACTAGACATACTAATATTTCCAATGGTACTTTCATATCTTCATTTAGATCTTGGGAAGGTAGTCAAAATTTTCCCACAAGATGAGACATCATTTTTAGAAATTTTCCAAAATGTATTATTTTGGTCAAAAGGTCAAATTCGACTTGGTCGAGTTTATTAAGGAGAAGATGTTGATGAATAATCATATATATTATCAAATATCATCCATGAGTGCAGGTGGCACTTCATTTGATCAATAGAAATATTCTAGATATCAAATCCTAAAATGTAGGAATATGACTAGATTTGGAAATCTGCATTTTCCTGTTTTAGTCACCTTCTTGGGAGATAGATTATGATCATATAGAAGATTAGTTTTTGAAAAAAAAGGAGGTATTTCATAATAAATGGAGGATATTCAATAACCTCTCTCATTTTTCCAATATATATTGTGATTTGTGACATATAGGTCAATCTCTGAGCACCATATTTCTAGAAATTAAATACTCTGTTTTTCCCGTTTTAGTGACTGTCTTTAAGGACAGATTATGATGAGTTGGAATACTATTTTTAGAAACTGAAGGAGGTATTTCATAAGAACGTAATGATATTAAATAAACTCTCTCAGTTTCCCAATATCTATTGTTATTTGGAGGATATAGGTGAATCTTGGAGCAACATTTTCCAAAAATTTCTATCTTTTCCAGCCACCTCACAATTTCGAATTTGAGATAAGAAAAGAGGTTTTCAGATCCATCTTTTGAGGATCTTGAAAATAATTTGTAAAGATTATTTAAGCTCATATATGTAATAGGGAATGGAGGAGGAAACATTCTGAGGACTATGGTTCATTTCCTTGAAGACTTGTATTTTTATCCTTTGGAAATAATCACGAGTATATCTTGACATCGAGCTTCTTTCACTTGGTATGTTTAGCTTTCATTTCCTTTCTTTCCAAGTCTGTGTATTCTCAATGACAGAAGTTTTTCATTCCATCTCTTCCTTGGTATATCTGACTTCATACTTTGCTTCTGATGTTTGTCTCAGGGCCAGATAGTTGTCATTCTATTGGTGCATTCATAAACTTAAGTTACAAGTATTTATTTGTTATATCCGGTCATATTCTTATGTAAGATTATATATGTTTCTGTTGGTGTGAAGAGTATCTTACATATAATTACTTTCCATTCACACATGATGTTGTATAAGTATGTCTACTAGTATAATGGGTTTTCTCCATCTTTCCACAATTTGATTTAAATCTTCTGAGCAGCTTAGTTGAAAGCCTTGGTCTTTCGAGTGAATTATGTATTTCTAAATGCAGGTGGATTTATAATGTCATTCAATTTGATCCTTTTAATTTCCATAGTATTGATATTTTAAGTTGCCAAGCTTACACCCTTCTATAGTGAGGGAGTGATTTCTTGGAGTGATAACAAATGGCGCCGTTTCCGGGGAACGAAAGTGAAAGCATATTTTCCCTAGGAGAACAACATAGATCTAATTCTTGATGGAAGACAAGAGATAGACACAGAATTAGACTATAATCATTTTCCTAGCGACTCCACATTGAAGACTCCACTAGGGAGGATTCAGTTGACAGAAGATGAAGAGGTTGAATCCTAAATCAAGGTATCAATTCTTAAGTATTCTTCATGAATTGTTACTTTTCTTTATTAACTCCTTCATGCTTTTCCCTTTGCATGTCAAGAGAATTATTTTATGTTTTGTATATTCAGAAAATAATCATTCCTCTTATATATATCCATCTTTAGAAGGACATTTGCAGCCTCATTACATTGTAGATGTTGAATCAGTCTTATTACCTCATCCTGTCCATATAAATGACCATTGTATTTCAATTCCTTTACAATCTGATCAACCATGTGATCTTGAAGAAATTGAAACTGATTCAAAACCTATACAGAGCTCAACACTTGTTACCATAACCTATGAAACTTGTCAAAAAATTTCTATTCCTCATTATCAGCCCACGACCTTTCAAATCAAAATCAGGATGAATATGTTTAAGCCATTAAAGCTACCCTCTCACCTTCACCCTTATCCTCTTGACTATTATGAATATCTTCCTTGGTTTTCTGGAGAGAATCAAGCTTCAACTAAGAGACACTTGGAATTTTTTTGGATTTTGTTGATCGTTTTAAGATTGTTCATGAAGATGTGATCATGAGATATATTTCAAAATCTTTGATCAAAGATTCTGCTCTTTGGTTTAAGGGTTTAAGAGATGACTCCATTGGCTTTTGGATAGAATTATCTGATGTTTTTATGAAGTATTGGGGTGAACAAAAATCAACATATTCTTACCTTCTTGTTTTCTATGCTTTGAAGAAAGAACAAAATGAAACTTTGCTTGTCTTCAATCGAAGATTTTGCAGCATCTACTATGGTATGCCTTTGGATATTCGACCGATAGAGAAAGTCGCCATGATATACTATGTTAAAGGTATTCATTCACAACTTTCCCTTCTACTGTTAGAAAGAAATTCTTCATCTTTGAGCAGATTATTTGAAGATGCTCTAGAAGTGGATGAAAACATTTATGCTTCTAGGAGGATTTGAAAGCAGTATGATTTTGAAAATCAACATGTACTTGAACCAACAGAAGGTCAGTGTGTTTCAGAATTTAAACTTGAAGATAATGGATGTAAAACAATTTTGGAACAACAACAAGAACATGACAAAGGAGAAGATATACATGAACAAAGAGATTATAACTATGAGGCAATATCAAAACAACAACAAGAAACTAAAATTGTTTTAGATTGTAAATCAAATTATTCAACTTGGGAAGAGTATTCCAGAGATAAGTATTCATATAAAATTTATGATCAGTTTACAAAGCATGTTGAATCTATGACAACGTATGATGGTATAGACAACTACACTTTTAGAGCTGATCATGATGATGATGAATAGAGTAGTTTACAAAGGTCAAATTCGACTTGGTTGAGTTTATTAAGGAGCAGATGATGATGAATAATCATATATATTATAAAATATCATCCATGAATGTAGGTGGCACTTCATTTGATCAATAGAAATATTCTAGAGATCAAATCCTAAAATGTAGGAATATGACTAGATTTGGAAATCTAGATTTCCCTATTTTAGTCACCTTCTTAGGAGACAGATTCTGATCATATAGAAGAGTAGTTTTCGAAAACAAAGGGAGTGTTTCATAAGAATGGGAGGTTATTCAATAACCTCTCTTATTTTTTCAATATCTATTGTGATTTGTGAAATGTAGGTCGAGCTTTGAGCACCATATTTCCAAAAATTAAATACTCTGTTTTTCCTGTTTTAGTCACCGTCTTTAAGGACAAATTTTGATGAGTTGGAATACTATTTTTAGAAACTGAAGAAGGTATTTCATAAGAACGGATTTCTATTCAATAACCTCTCTAAGTTTATCAAGATCTATTTTTATTTGGAGGATATAGGTGAATCTTGGAGCAACATTTTCCAGAAATTTCTATCTTTTCCAGCCACCTCACAATTTCGAATTTGAGATAAGAAAAGAGGTTATCAGATCCATCTTTTGAGGATCTTGAAAATAATTTTTAAATCTTATTTAAGCTCATATATGTAAGAGGCAAGGGATGAGGAAACATTCTGAGGACTGTGGTTCATTTCTTTGAAGACTTGTATTTTTATCCTTTGGAAATAATCATGAGTATATCTTGACATCGAGCTTCTTTCACTTTGTATGTTCAGATTTCATTTCCTTTCTTTCCAAGTCTGTGTATACTCAATGACAGAAGGTTGTCATTCCATATCTTCATTGGTATATCTGACTTCATACTTTTCTTCTGATGTTTGTTTCAATGCTAGATAGTTGTCATCCTATTGGTGCATTCATAAACTTAAGTTGCAAGTATTTATTTGTTATATCCGGTCATATGCTTATGTAAGCTTATATATGTTTCTGTTGGTGTGAAGAGTATATTACATATCATTACTGGCCATTCACATGTGATGTTGTATAAGTATGTCTACTGGTATAATGGGTTTTCTCCATCTTTCCACAATTTGATTTAAATCTTCTGAGTAGCTTAGTTGAAAGCCTTGGTCTTTCGAGTGAATTATGTATTTCTAAATGGAGGTGGATTTATAATGTCATCCGATTTGATCCTTTTTCCTTCCATAGTATTGATATTTTAAGTTACCAAGATTACACCCTTCTATAGTCAGGGAGTGATTTCTTGGAGTGATAACAATATCAACACTAGAAGAAAGATCGGATCTGAACTCATTAAGCATTGACGAAATGCATGGAATTTTCACAGTATATGAAATGAGAACTAAACAAGAAAATCCAAATGTAAAAGAAACAGCCTTCAAAGCATCCAAAATATCAAAGCAAAAGAAAAAGGAACAAGAAGAATATAGTAGCAACAATGACATCTCGGAAGATGATGAAGAAGTGGCCAACTTCATCAAAAGACTGAACAAGGTAACAAATGGTAGGTATAGAGGTAATATTTCTTTAATTTGTTTTAATTGTGATGGTATTGGTTATTTTGCTAACAAATGTCCTCATAAGAAAAAGAGAAATTATGAAGGTTACTCAAAATGAAAACACACATATAAAGGAAAAATAACTACAAATAAATATTTCAAGAAAATCTTATGCATCAAAGAATACATCTCATCATCAGATGAAGATGAAATCAGTGACAGTGAGACATGAAGAGTTCTATTCATGGCAGTAAAAGATTATGAAAAACAAGACTTCAAAGAAGAATATGAAGAAGAAAAATAAGGATATGAAGAAGTCGAAGACGAAATTGAAGAGATAGAAGTTGAATATCGAGAAGAATTAATGTGTGCCATAGAAGTTATCAGAAGAGAAAAGAATAAAAACAAGAAATTACAAGAAGAACTAGACAATAAAAAGGACACTCAAGAACTAGAACAAATGATCACAAGATTGAAGGTTCAAATAGAAGAAGATAAAAGAATTGAAGAAGCACTCAAAGAACATCTAGAAGGAAAGGACAAGATCATTGGAAACTTGGAAGTAGAGATTATCACACTAAGAAAGGATATTCAAAATAATAAAATGCAGAATAGCTCAAAAGTTTTGGATGAAATTATCAACAGTCAAAAATCTTATCTTGACAAGTATGAACTTAGATACAATCAGATAGAAAAGGGATCAAGCTCCAAAACAACAGAGCAAGAAACAAATCCAAAAAGCTATGAAGAAACAATCAAAGGGGATAGGAAGATGTACAAGGAAGATTACATGGACACTCCTTCATCAAGAAGATTCAGATTTCAGAATCAACAATCGATAGATAGGCCTCAATAAGAAGAAGCATTCATAAGAGCACCTTATTTCATAAGATCTTCAACTCCCAGGCATTAAACTATATTTTTTGGTTTATGTTATGCATGTAATAATTTTGGACATAAAGTTGTGAATTGTAGAGATAACAATAGGAACAATAAAAACTTTGAGAGTCATACACAAAGTGGTTACTCAAGAAGACCTAGTGGAACAAAAAGAAGAAGTTACAACAAGTTTGAATATTTGAACACTGAAGTGGAATGTTATAAATATAAAATTTTTGGAAACGTGGCCAAAAATTGCAGAATGATAGTCCCTCTTAAATAACCTCAACAAAATAACAACAATCACAGAGAAGAACCTTAGAAAATGACATGGATAAGAAAGCAAGATTAGTATAGCAATGAAGAATTCATAGTCTCTCTACAAGCTAAGTCGAAGAAACACGGTTGGTATGTTGACAGTGGGTGTTCAAAGCACATGATAGGTGATAGAGACAAATTTCTTACTTTGTGAAAGGAAATAAATGGATCAGTCTCCTTCGAAAATGATAATTTAACCAAAATCATTGGAGAAGGCACAGTCTGAATTGAGAACAAGAATAAAAAGGCACAAAATGTTCTACTTGTAGAAGATATGAAACATAATCTTCTAAGTGTGAGTCAAATGTGTGACCAAGGTCATAAAGTTACTTTCGATTCACAAAAGTGTGAGATAAGAAGAGAAGGTTAAGGGAAATTGGTCGGTACAGTTACAAGAACTTCAAACAACATATATGTGTTAAGTGAAATTTGAAATGAAAAGTGTTGTCTAGGAAAGGAAGATGAAAGTTGGCTATGGAACAAAAGAATGGGTCACATGCATTTTGATAACCTTGTGAAATTCAAAAAAAGAGAAGCAATCAGAGAAATGCCCCAGATCACGAAACCAACCATCACTTTATGGAAGCATTGTCAACAAGGAAAGCAAACAAAGACCAGGTTGAAATCAAAGGAATATTCAACAACAAGA
>JZKD02S1610028.1:50370-67376 GCA_000966675.3 Picea glauca
CAAGAGCGGATCGTTGGCCCGAAATAAATTACTCACAGGCTCGTAGGTAGATGGCTCCTCAGGAATTAATGAGGGATGGGGGAAGTGAACCACCCATCCGTAAAGAGCCTCGGGCCTGACCAACGTGAGGGAAATCGTGTCACACGCAACCTCGCAAGAGGAAAATGCATGAGGAAGGAGAAAAAGGGAGTAGATGCAAGGGAAGGAAAAAGAACTCTAGAGATATGCAGAGTGAGTGATAGCAGAGAAGGGGGAGAGTAACCCTCTTTCTCAGTCACTGGAAAACCGAGACACAGTCTCGCAACATCGTGGTCTCAGCTCGAGGGTGGCTAGTGGTAAATCCATTGGGATTCGTTGAGCCTACGGTTGGGTTGAAACGAGCACCCCTCTAAGAAGTTGCATCACCTCTGGTGTTATTTTTGATAAGTGTTATTTTGAAGTTAATTCCATAATTGCATGTACAGTTTTATGTGCTTGTAAATAGTTCTGAATAGAAGTGTTTACCTAACGTTGATTTGATAGAATGGATGCCTGTGTATGCTTACATGCCATAGTTGTTTTCCGCACAAATGTTTAAGTCTGGGACATGAGTTCACTCCACCGAGAATTGTTTTATTTGCTTAGTTTCTCATAATATTCTGGGAAGGCCCCTTGACAGTACTCTTTTCTGAGAATTATCCCATAAACCTTGTAACCATGCTAAACCTTACGAGAGATTCGATTAAGATTAGGGATAATTGCCCGAGAACCATATGAGGGTTCATGCAATCCAGGTCTGGAACCCTTATGCAAGAAAGAGTAGCTTTCGAAGGTCTCGGGGTCATGGGAGCCTGAAGCTTTGAGAGTTTGAACTTCGTGATTCAAGCTCAGAAGAGATAGCAAGACATGACCATTTCGTGTATCGGGGATTCACAAGTTTGGAGGTGGAAGAACCAACTCTTGGAGTCCCGAAGTCCTAAGTCACGATATCGCGATGTGATCTGGGCCGTTAATCAAAGAGGATAGGTGGTAAAGATCTGACCATTTCGCCTATCGAGGATTCGTGAGTTTGGAGGTGGAAGACTTGACTCTTGGAGTCACGAAGTCCCGAGTCACGAGATCGTGATATGATCCGGTCCGTTAATCAAAGAGGAAGGATAGCCATGGGATCTGGCGTCTCAATACATTGCGTATTGGAGTTTCGTGAGTTCAGAGGTGGAAAGGAGTCATTTACAACTTCCCGAGTAGCGAAGTGCCGAGAGTCGAGCATAAGAGAACAGATGGAAGAATTTTCTGGTAGGGCCTGCGTGATTAACAGATGGACACAAGTCACTTGGAGAAGGGAATTAATGTTTTATTGACTTCTCGTGTCTTGAGGATTCACGGGATAAGAGCCTGAGAGCTCAACCCTTGGACTTGCGAAGTCCTGAGTAGCGAGAATGAGAGAAGGATAATAAATATCGCTTCTTGGGGGTTCATGAAGGAGAAGTACCAAGATTTGACGCTACATCTCGCGAAGTGGCGAGTTGTGAGAAGTGCAAATAGGAAGTCAACTATTGCTGACTTTCATGTCTCAAGATTTCACAGAAGAAGAGCACGAGAACTTGATGCTTCAACCTATGAAGTTGTGAGTAGCGAAAGGTGTCAAAGAGAAGTTCTGAAGGAATCTGGACCGTCCATCAAGTTGGAAACATGCTGAGAGGTCAGAGCTCAGGGAAAGTTTCAAAATCTTATGGACCATTGGATCCACACTATCAAGGGTCGTTGATCTTCTACATGGATCCCCATATCAGAATTTGAAGATTTGCATGACATGAGTTTTTGGGATCGTTGCATCTCGAACCCCCAGGCATCGAAATCTCGAAAGGATCCAAACCGTCGGATCAAGGGAGGCTTATAGCCGTTTATCTCCTTTGGAGGGGAACTTGGGAGGCTATGGATTTCGGGGATTTGAATGGGAAAGGAAGAAGTCATGCATCACGATTTCCTGAATCGCGAAGGGTCGGTAAGGTCCTTTCCGATTTAAGTGCAGTGTCAAGGAATGTGGTCATGAGGGCAAGACCCAAGTAGGAATCTTGTACTCGCTATCCCTTTCGGGGTTCGGTGCTCCGCGATGTCGGGGTTTGCAGAGTCGAAAGATTTGACACTTTGGTAGTGCTGAGCCGCGAAGAGAGAAAGGACACCATACTTGTTTGGCCTGTGGTTATGACCCACGATCACATGGAGGTGAACATCAACATTCTACCTTTGAGATTGGACTCACTGTATTACTGAGACGTGAAACACTAAAAGGCGCCTGGTTTGTTTGGCCTGTGGTCCTAACCCATGATCACAGGGAGGTGAATAGGGAAGAACTAGCCTGTGTTAGGCCCCCGTAAGACTTCGGGGATTCTGTCCCTTGAGGAAAAGCAAAAAATTTATTATCACGTAGTGGGTGTGTGACATACCAACTACAACAAATGGCTTAAAAGGTGAGAGATACTTTATGTTATTAGTTGATGATTATACAAGAATGAATGCAGTTTTCTTTCTCAAGAAAAAGTAAGAAGATTTTGAAAACTTCAATATCTGCAAGGAAATGGTTGAAAATGATATGGATTCAAGAATCAAATGCTTGAGATATGATAATGGAGGAGAGTTCACTTCAAAGGAATGTATGAACTACTGCAACAATCATGGAATAAAAAGACAATTCTTCATTGCTAGGACACCTCAATGGAATGGATTTGTTGAAAGAAAGAACAAGACAATACAGGAAATGGCTCGAATAATGCTAATGGATTCCAAATTGATAGATATATTTTGGATACAGGCAGTGCATACAACAATTCACATTCAAAATAGAGTAATGATTAGAAACAACACTGATAAAACTCCCTACGAGCTATGGAAAGGAATACCAACAAATGTAAAGAACTTCAGAGTTTTTGGAAGAAAATGATACATCAAAACAGAAGATGGCAGAATAGGAAAGTTTGACTCTCGTGTGGACAAAGGATTACTTGTTGGTTACTCAAGTACAAGGAAATCATAAAAGTGTTACAATCTAATATTGAACAAAGTTGTGGAAAGCATCAATGTAAAAATTGATGAAACAGGCAGACCAGAATCAAAGGAAGAAGAAAACAAATCAATGGAAAAAAAATTCGAAGAAGAAGAAGAAAAATATGAAGTAGAAGAGGAAGATGAAGAGAATCCGACAGAAACATAAGAGAACGTTCAACAAGTATCTCCAAAGACACCTAGAAAACGAGTACAGAAGAATCATCCTTCAGATCATATTATTGGAAACAAAGATGCAGGAGTTGAGACTACCATTCACTAGAACAAACACACCTAGCACTCTTATCTAAAATTGAAACAAATTGTTTTGAAGAATCCAACAAGGATGAATTTTGGAATAAGGCCATGAATGAAGAATTGGATCAAATAGTGAAAAATGACACTTGGGAACTGGTTCCAAGACCAAAGAATAAGAATGTGATCGATACGAAAGGGGTTATCAGGAATAAATTAAATGAAGATGAACAAGTTACAAAGAACAAAGCTAGATTGGTATGTAAAGGATATGCACAGATTGAAGGAATCGACTTTGAAGAGACATTTTCCCCAGTTGCCAGAATGAAAGAAATCTAATTTATTTTAGCCTATGCATGCTCCAAAAATGTTAATGTATATCAGATGGATGTAAAATCACCTTTTATGAATGGGGAACTTGAAGAAAAAGCCTACATTGAACAACCAGAATGATTTCATTTATCAGAGAACATAGATTATGTGTGTAAACTAAAGAAGGCCTTGTATGGTCTAAAACAGGCTCCTAGAGCATGGTACTCTAGACTTGATAAGTTTCTGCACCGTGCAGGGTTCAGAAAACGAAGTGCAGACATCAACCTCTACATCAAGGTAAGTGGAGGTAATATTTTTTTAATTGAAGTTTATGTTGATGATATTATTTTTGGTAGTGATGATGACAGGTTAAGCCAAAAATTTGCAAAAGATATGCAGAATGAATTTGAAATGTCATTACTTGGAGAACTATCCTTATTTTTGGGACTTCAAATATGTCAAAGAAACCAAGGAATCTTTATTTCTCAAACCAAGTATATCATAGAAATGCTAAAGCAGTTCAGAATGGAAGATTGCAAACCAATTATCACTCCCATGCAAACCAATTGCAAGTTGAGCAAAGATGATGATTTGAAGTCTACAGATCAGAGGCAATACAGGTCAATGATTGGCAACCTACTATATTTGACAACATCTAGATCAGATGTAATGCAGGCAGTTGGATAGGTGGCATGATTTCAAGAAACACCAAAGGACTCGCATGTGTTAACAGTGAAGAGGATTTTCAGACATCTCAAAGGAACATAAGAGTTTGGATTATGGTATCCAAAAGGAAAGGATATTTCACTTATTGCCTACAAAGATGAAGATTGGGTATGTTGTATTGATGACTGAAGAATCACTAGGGGAGAAACATTATACTTGGGTGAGTGTTTAGTATCATGGCTAAGTAAGAAACAATCATCAATATTTTTATCTACAGCTGAGGTAGAGTATATTGCAGAAGCATCATGTTGTACACATGTTCTTTGGATGAAACAAACTCTGATAGATATACAGGTTGAGTATGATGATCCCATTCCAATATATTATGATAATGCAAGTGCCATCAGTATCTCTAAGAAACCATTGATGCACTCCAATACGAAGCACATTCCAATAAAGTATCACTTTCTACGGGGTTGCAAAAAATAACATCAAAGTTGAGTATGTGGGCACAAAAGAACAAGTGGCAGACATCTTCACAAAACCACTTCCACGAGAATCCTTTGAATATCTTCTCCAATGACTTGGAGTTATTTATACTCCAAAATGAATGCTTTTTGAATGATTATCTTATATGTCATAGATTTACACAAGGAAGCACCATAAGAGGATAGTTCAGTTAGGGGGAGCAACCTTGGATGGAAATATACCTTTGTCATTGATGACAAAGGGGAAGAGATTTATCAGATGCAGAGGAAAGAGGTAGAGGACAAAGGAATGGTTCCAAGGGGAGCATGAGTGATAGGATTTCAGTATTGCATCATAGCATTTCCATCAATAACAAAGGGGGAGATTGTTGATTAAGGTTGGTTGTCATTGATGTCAACCCTTGAAGAAAGACCCATAGCACAAAGGTTGGGTAATGGACCCAAGATTGTTTGATGTAAAGATGAATCGGTATTGGATTTTCATGGTTGATAATAAGTAGAAATGGATGAACTCCAAAGTGGTCCCCTTTTGGTGAAATCCCTCACGGGAAGATGCCTTGCGGATTGAGTTATCCTAGAAGTATCGTTAGAGAACCCATGATTATTTGTGGAATAATGAGATGAATGCCAGTGAATTTTTCAGTAAAACTATCCTATATGGACATTTCTTTTCATGTCATTTTTGGTGGTATGTGGAACGTCACATAACTCTTCACGGTTAGAGAGTTATGGCCATGAGAAGTTGGAGAACCCAAGTTTGGGTAATGGACTCAAGTTTGTTTGATGGATAACAGTATGAGTTTTGATATATTTTTAGGTAATACTATTCTATATGTATAGTAAATGTCAATCCATTTCTGGTGGTATGTGGAACATCACATAACTCCTCACGGTTTGAGAGTTATGGCCTTACAAAGTTGGAGGACCCTCATATGTCATCTAGAAGCCCCAAAAGGTCAAAGTAGTCAAAGTGGTTTAAGATTATTTAAAAGGTAAATAATAAAGTTAAGTGATAAGTGTACTATAATTAAAAGTGAATACAAAATAAATTAATTCAATAACAAATTTAATGGAGAAATTAGAAGTGGGTTAACCCTAATATAAGGAAAGTGGGCAAAGTGACCTAGAAGATGTTTTTAAGGAAGCTACTTGGAGAGTATAAATCATAGGAAAGGCTCTCTCATTTAAGACACACTTGAGAATATTGAATACATATAGGTGTCTGAGGTAACCAAAGGATATCTAAGCTGAATTTCTGAGGAAAGTGAAGAAAAGGAGGCCAGAATTCAAGGAAGGATAAATTCTTTTGATGATGCTTTCTAAGGTATGTTTTTTTTTCAGGTCATCTCACCATTTTCACAATAACTTATTTTCTAGAATGATTCATACTGTGAAATTTGTATTCCGTTGATAAAACATATCCAAGTATCTATGGTAAAAAAATCATCTTGTGGGTCCTTGTATTTTTGGAGTTACACTCCGTGGAAAATAGGGTTTGTGGATAGTCCCGAAACTAGTAAAAAATAGGGGTTTTGGGTAAAAACATCATAACCTCTTCATACCATATCTAAATTCCATAATACCCAATTTGTTAGTTAGAGTACAGTCTTTAGTATTTTGTGTATTAGTTTTCGATCAATTCAACAAATATTCTATGCGGGGCACCCTCTACAAGGTCACTCTCTAGAATAAGCCAGAATTCAACAAGGTGTGCCAATTTTTCCATAAATCCTTTTTTAAGAGGTTCCAAGTAGTGAAAATTGGAGGAATTTCATAAAAAAAATTGAAGAACATTGTGTATCAGTTTCATATCTTTATTCATTATAGGTACAAAGTTATGATTATTTCAAGTTAGGGTTGTCGACTAACCCAAAACTAGTCTTGTTGTTAAAGAAACGTTTGATGAAAATGCTAGTATCTTGTTGTTAAACTTAAAGAAGGTTTGTAGGTATGTGATCATATACACCAGGTCTATTACAGAGTTACAAATCATATTTGGATAATAAAATTGATGAGGGATTTTGGTTGAGGTACAAGTTGGGTACATTTTTTAGACAAGTAGTTGATGAATTGACACATACATGAGGTGTATAGTTGATGATGTTGGTACATATTGATGAGTACTTGACACATGATCGGTACATAATTGGTACATGGTTGGTTTCACTTATTTATGGTATAGGTTGATTACAGATTGTTTGGTACAGGTTGGTGTATGGTTGATGCACTTGTTTATGGTACAAGATGATTACAGGTTGATGTATAGGTTGATTCATGGTTGATGCATGGTTCATGTTTATTGGTACATGTTTACAATGATATATCTCACAGTGATAGTGTTACAGTGGTTCCATCATTCTACTTTTACTTCAGGGCAGTTGGACGGGGCAAGGACAGGTGGTTGTAGCCAGAGAACATAGGGGTTGTAGCCTCCTTCTGGTTGTAGCCAGAGAATTGGGGAGTTGGAGATTCCCTTAGGTTGTAGCCTAAGAATCTATGGGGTTGGAGCCTCCTTCTAGTTGCAGCTGGAAAACAAAAGAAGTTGGTTCTTCCAATGAATGTAATTCTTCAAGACATATAAGATAAAGCATTCTGTGGTTTTCTCCTGATTTGGGTTTGCATGTAAAACACTGGTGTACTTTGTATGTGTGTGATTGTTCATTTTTTATTGCTCATTATTGGATAATAATTCTACATTGATATAACACTTGGATTATTTGGAGAAAAAGGATTATAATTACACTATTACTGATTCACCCCACCTTATGTAATCCAACATATGTTTCCCGAATATTTTAACTCAGATTTACTAATAGGTTAGGCTCTATGATAAGCCTTATACCATTCATAGTAAGACTACCTTATTACTGTAATCAAATCAACTAGTATAAGCATGCACAAGCTTTGTATTCAATTACTCTAGTTATGATGGAGTCTAATTACCATTAAATCAATAGTTACTAATAAGGGAAAGCTAGAATACTGTTTATCCATATTTGATATGATAATATAGTATGAACAAGTAGAAGCTTACTATGAGACCAATGTGATTCCCACCTTAAGTGAAACACAACTTACAAGAAATGGAAATCAAGCATCTTATGATACATGGATACTATGATTAAAGTGGTAGTACTAAGTCATATTCAACTTATTCTATTCAGTTATCTGTATCATTCCAATCATTTGATTAGTATTGATTACTAGTTATAGCATGAAGAGTGTAATAATTAGTATTTGCATATTACTTCATATTTATACAGGTTGTAAGCAACTCATCTTAGAGCTCAGGTGTAAGTATTTGACCCTATACATATCATTTATATCACCTTTTGTACATGTTACAACTTAGTAATGGTAATCATAGACATATCTAACCTTTATGAACACAAAGATAATATATAGATACTTATGGGCTTAATACTCAGATCAATTAGTAGTAATGCCATAACATAATGTTAAGTATAGAGTGTAACTAATAAGCATGATACAGGTTACTTTTGTTGATTTGATTACATAGATTAATGAGAATGAGACTAACCTCACAGTGCACTAATACTAGTTATGTGTAATTTGTGATATTGTATATTAGTAATACATAGATCAAACGGGTTGGTAGTCATCATTACAAGTTAAATTCCCTTGTTATCTGTAATAGCTATGATAACAAATTCCATTGTTTTAGTGATTATGGTTATACTGTACTTGTAACATAATATGACACACATAACACTATTAGTAGCTTTATATACATACACCAAACTCAACTAAGTTGTAATGATTCACTAACCTTTATAGAACATACATAACTATCATACGTACAAACCTCATCATAGTTATGGTAATAGAAGGTAGAGCTTAAGCATAACACTTGAAGTCATATTCCATATAGAGAAGCTATCATAGTGAGCTTGTATGACCATGTGAGTAATAGAAGTGATACTAGCTTAAGTAATGCTAATGGTTCTAGTCATTTCCCCTATACAAGAGCTTAGAGCCGATGTCGTACTTGTTGTTTCTATTCTACCATTACCTATTACAACACATCTATGTTACTTAATTCCCATAGGAAAACACTAACAACTTGCAATGAATACGAGATCATTAGGTAGATATAGTAGTAATTCCATTAATCACAGTAAGTGATAAACGATGTTGTTCATTATAGCACCTGTATTACTAGTAATCATAGTTTCCATATCTCTTATGTTACCATGTTGTTTCCCATTGAACCCAGTATCAGTATTGGTATATTATGTCTATTACACATAGTTATAAAATGTATCACTCTAATGGGAATCATACTTATCTGGTTACGATTCGATCATACTAGAATGATGTATTGGTATAGTAATGAAACCCATCATAGTTAGACTAGCTTAAGCTTAGTATTGTAATCCTTATACACATAGCCCTGAACCTTTACTTATATCATAAGCTTAGTCATATTTATTATGGAATCCTCATTATTACTATTGTAATGTGTATATACCCCATGTGAGCTTATTTATCATTCAACTTACATAAGAATTGGGCTTAGTACTAATCCAGTCAAGTTGCTTACTTGTACCCGTAGCTCTTGTTATGATATTATCTTTTTATGGGAATAGTGCAGTCAGTATTAGGCTTATAAGTAATAGAGAACCTATGTGTATTGAGACTAGCTAAGATGAAATGGGTTCCATATTATTGATATACTACCTATCGTAGTAAGTGTGTCTCTATCCCTTGTTCCTTTTTCTCACCAGTCTATCTTACCCTTCTACTCGGGGTAGGTATGAGTGGTATAATTAATCCCATTGAATGAATACAAGTGGTATCCTATCTGCCTAATTTGATAAATACCATACTCAGATTCCAGGGTGACTATGGGAACATAAGCAATCGATAGTGTGGCTACGTCTCAAATGGCAATATTCATATATTAGAGAAGCTCCTAGCTGGTTCATAGGGCATGTAGTAATCAATCACTACTATAAAGTATACAACCTCTAGAACACTCAACTTACATAGGTGCTCATTATGAGATGAATGAATCCCATTGATCTATACAATGAATCGGATAAGAGTGTAACTAGTATATAGCTCCAAGTATTGATCTTATACATATTGGTGTCGTGAGCTATTAGTATGTACATATTAATACGAACTCCATTTTTTTACTGTGTCATCATGTTTGATTCCAAGCTTATATGGTACTAGTATTTTTCAAATTCACTGGTATGATTAATACATAACATATTCAATCACATAGGTTATACAGTGTATTGACATCATACATGCTTGATATTGATTACGGATCTCATGGGAATTGATCCAATACTGATGTAAGGATACAAGCTTACTCTATTCTTTCAGATCATGGTAAGTGTTATACCCATTGCTTATCTAGCTTATCCTTGTAAGTAATCACAACTTATGTATTAGCCTGTATTAGCAAGAATATATGATTATGGAAATAAGGTAGAGCTTACAACATGTAATACTTGTGAGTCCATGGAATATGAAGCTTAAGTGATTTGATTACTGTAATATCTATGAAGCTCATATAGGTTTATTACAACTGTTCCTATGATTGCTTGATTAGGTAAACATGATTCACACTCCTTTACCTAGTACTTATCTCATAAACTAATGGGAATATATGGGGTTGGGTACTAAGAACATGATGTAATTTGAATATCTCTTGTTAGCTTGATACATGTAAACAAAGTTGAATACTTTGATCTTCCCTTTGAAGTATGCATATTATCAATATCCTTTATTCCCATAGGTCATCAATATATCTCTATCTGCAACTTGATCAAATTGGGTAGTAGAATGAGTAGTATCAAGACCATTTCTTAGATTAGATATGTATAAGATACTCCATATTCAAGCTCTTATGCTATTACTACTACCATATATGAATTTTTTTCCTATAAGAATCTGTGTATTTACCGTACGAGTATGGATACCATAGGAATTATGGGAAATCAATAGCCCATCTTATACATAGGAATATGCATATCAATAATCTATGGAGTTAGTACTAAGCTTCAATATGGATCTTATTAGTGTGTGTAATTAAAAGACTGTTTAGATAAGTATGGGCTTACTAAGCTCTTAGGTTGGACTAGTAGTAAATCATAACAAAAGGCATATGTAACCTTTGAGATCACTGCTTACACTGTCCAACACAAGCAATGGATATGAGCTTCAGTATTAGTGATAGGTAACAACTGGTATTGAGATTATCCCTGTAAATGAATGATGCAAGTAATACATAATCAAAGTAACATAGGTTTGTATAGAGCTTAATAAGTAGATACGTAATCAAACACGTACATTAACCATATTTAGAAACAAGGTATTACAGTGTATTTAACACAGAGTCATAACCTGATTGTGTAGTTAATATTAGTAATCAATACTACTCATATTACATAGATTTAAGTATTCAATGTGTATCACTGTTCTAGTCCATGTAACTAATGGTAATGAAACCAATACTGTTTAATGTATAGGATGATCATCTTATTCCAATAAACTATACACAGTTAAAGCTAAGATAATACCTAATATGGTTATACACATGTATTGATTATTCTTATTACCCATGTTTCAACTATTGTAAGATATGGCATAGCCCATTCGATAAAGGAAACACATACTATTTTACCAATATTAACTATGTGTAATCGATTACAAGAATACATACTCTTGTATCCAATAGGTTGTAAGATTATATGGACCTGTATTAGACTCGAGCAAAGTGTAAGATATGACTAGAGCTCTAATCCCATATGAGTTATAACATCACGATTATTCCCTAAGTAATGATAGAAGAAACATGGACCCTTCATTAAATGTAATGATACTAGTATGATTACCCTTTGCCCATACTTGCTTGAATACAAGCTGTGTTATAGAGCCCATATTAGTGTAATACAAATGCTTAAACTAAACATAATGACTAGACTGTAACAACTTGAAATCCATAACTCTTAGTGGTATCACTTACAACTTATTCAAACTAACTAACAAAGCTCATATTTCTTTGATTATAGTCTTGTTAATCACTATTTTTAAGCTTGTTACTAAGATTCATTAGTCTTACATCATACTTATTATAGATATGACATATCCTTGTAATGGTCTGTTCATTACTAGTATAACAACAACTCTTTACGTAATCAATTGATTAGGAGTTACTGATAACATAACATGCTAATTGGTTAGTACGAATACACTTGATTACCTTACTTTCACTCAATAGTAGCTCTTATCCTAATAAGGTGCATCGTGTCTCACATACATACCTGTTATATTCATGTTCTACTTGCTTTGATCATAGTAGTAAGACCCTTAATAGTGAACTTCTACCATTATTTTCAGCTTCTTTGTACGCCCCTTTCAAAATATCACCAGTTTTGCAAAGTCTTAGAATTAGAAATAATGACCTGCTTTATATAAAAACAATATTATTATTAAATATTTAAACTTTAACTCACTCAAATATTTATCATATTTATCGAGAAGATCCTATGTAGTATCCTAGCCAACCATAATATATTATACACTATAACAAGTAAACTATGCATGTTGGAAAATATGGAAAATATATTGAATGATCAAATTTCAAAACAAAACATCCTAGAAAATCATTTTCTAGATCACAAAGATAATGTAAGAATATCACCTAAAATACTCCATTAACATCATTGTAGACATTACCATTTGGAATCATTAATTTTGTGACAATTAAGACTCACTCAATTGCATCTTCTTCAAAATATATATGCCATTAAAACTCACATTACTATTTGTAGAAATAGGCTTTATTACCACCATAAATTTTGTGACAATTAAGAATCACTCAATTGCATCTTATTCAAAATATATATCACTCATTCCTACCATTAATAAATTATTAACTTGTATCTGTAATCCCCTTGTTTGTTGTTTTACTGAATTGATTTCCCTTGGCAAACCCAACTTCTGATTTCAATGACTTCGATGTGTGAGTTTTATTGATTATTATGAAAATATTGTGGTTTTATATTCTATACCTTATCCCTTTAGTCATCATTCCATGCCTAAGCAGTTGGCCAGGAGCTGAATCGACGATCATCACTTCGGTGTTTAAAGATCTATAGATTCAAATTCCATGTTTTTCTGTGCATGGATGATGAGTGAAGGATAAGAATTTTCCCTGCTGTCTATACCTTTACTTATCTTTAAGTTGATTGATTCATGGATGAATGCTTAGTATTTGCGCCTTCTTATGAATGAGTACCTCTGCGGCTTGATTTATTAAAACTTCGATTTCTCTCTGCATTTTTAATTGCTTGAACCTGGGTACATCTCTGCATTTTTATTGATAAAATCTGCATTGTGAATGATAAACCTCTGAGTTGAATGACAATCCCTTGGCAAACCCAACTTCTAATTTCAATGACTTCTTTGTGTGGGTTTTATTGATTATTATGAAAATATTGTGTTTTTATCTTCCGTCCCTTATCTCTTTAGTCATCAGTCCGTTTCTGAGCAATCGTCCAGGAGACGAATCGACGGTCGTCACTTCGGTGTTTAAAGACTTATAGATTCAAATGCCCTGATTTTATGTGCATGGATGATGAGTGAAGGATAAGAATTTGTTCTTCTATCTATCCCTTACTTATCTTTGAGTTGATTGATTTATGACTAAATGTTTAGTCTTTACGCCTTTTTATGAAAGGGTACATGTGCGGCTTGATTGATTAAAACTTCAGTTTCTCTCTGCATTTTTAATTGCTTGAACTTGGGTACATCTCTGCATTTTTATTGATAAAATATGCATTGTGAATGATCACCTCTGCCAAGTCACATTCATTTCAAACATTTTGTATTTTATAAAAATTTCAAACTGTTCATGTTTTTATTTGAAACTTTTTTTATTTTATAAAAATTACAAATATGTAGGAATTAAATTTATAATTCCATTTTTACATATGTAATATTAAAGTACAATGGAGGAGTAATATACATACAATGGAATTTTTTTTAAACATACATATTTAAATTTAATAAATATACTATAAACATACATATTTGGACATTAATAAATAATTTATAAACATACATATTTAGTCTCCCACTCTGATGTTGTTTTTCAATTGTAGTGACCCTTTGACTAAAGAAATAATTACAACAAATACTTAATTGTGGATAATAAAGTCGAATTTAGACATAAAAGAGTTTACAAACTGCAAAAAACCTTTAGTGGTGACATGTTCTCATACCATAGGCAGCCACTCAATGTTTGGGAGAGCAACGTGTTGGTTGGTCATTCACCATCCTTGAATTAAAATAACCCTGATGTGAGTAGTTTTGATGGATTAACATATGGATCAAGTGATATTGGTATCTGAATGACTTGGTACCCCTAAAATATTTAAATTGTTGGTCCATTGTATTTGCCAAGAACTTCGAGAAGTCAAACCATATGAAAGTTTGATTCTCGAGGTGTGACAAGGCTACTAGGAAATAATATGTTACAATGTAACATACAATTACATTGTAACATGTTATAACATATTACAATGTAATATGTTATATAGTAATATATGTCATGACATATTACATTGTAATATGATATGGAAAATCTGCATTAGTATAACACACCCAATAGAAAACAAACTGTGAAACATAGGTAGTATATTCACTGTAGTCATTCCCTCAACCTGTAGAATATATACACTTGTGTAGATTTGTTTTTTCCTTGAAATTTATCCGATCAACATTTAATGTAATATTCTTGGCATATAATCCATGTTCATGCAAGACCTTCACCTCGTTGTGATTAAAACATGTTGATGTTATTAGTGGGTGTGTGAGGTTATGAAGATTAAACTCTTTGTTTTGGGGATTGTAATGCATTACATTATATGTGGTCTTTGTGGATCCAACCATAGGGAAATTTTACTTGGAGTTTTAAATAAATGTTCTAATACATTTTTTTAGTGGATCCAACCATACAAAACTTTTAATGAATCCCTTTGCTCGCTGTTTTTCTGAATTGATTTCCCTTGGCGAACCCAACTTCTAATTTCAATGATTTCTTTGTGTGGGTTTTATTGATTATTATGATAAGAATGTGGTTTTATCTTCCATCCCTTGTCCCTTTAGTCATCATTCTGTGCTTGAGATGTCAGCCAGGAGCTGAATTGAAGGTCGTCACTTCGGTGTTTAAAGACCTATAGATTCAAATTCTTTTCTTTTATGTGCATGGATGATGAGTGAAGGATAATAATTTGTTCTGTTGTCTATCCCTTACTTATATTTGATTTGATTGATTTATGTATGAATGTTTATTCTTTGCACCTTCTTATGAACGAGTACATTTACAACTTGATTGATTAAAACTTTGATTTTTCTCTGCGTTTTTAATTGATTGAACTTGGGTACATCTCTGTATTTTTATTAATAAACTCTATATTTTGGATAGATATTGAGGAGATATGTCAACACGGGATTCTCTAAACATTCCTCTCAAACGCTCTAGGTTCTACCAAGAAGGAAGAACAAGAATTCCTTCGACTGAGACTCCGAGTGACCAACAACAATCTCGTCAGAGGAGATTTCCAAACGAGTCTGTGAATAGATCAATTGCATAACCTTCTCAAGAAAGTTCTATGGATGCAACCTTATTATATAGGTTTCACATTGATACTCCTACACCTGAGAATGTAGGGAATACCTCTGGACAAGAGAATATTTCTGGTAATTTTCTTTGATTTTCTTTATTTTTGTTCTATTTTTTTGTATTTAAATTTATGTGAAGTTAAATCTTGTAGTTACTTTCAAATGTGTGTATAGACAATAAGTTTAGAGCAAGAGATGAAAATGAAAGAGAGAGTGGTTGTCACGAAGATTCAAATTTTGATGCAGAGGGTGAAGGTGGATTTAAGAGGTCGTGTTATCAAGAAATAGAAGATTACACACCTACGTCGACCTATCCTTCAGATGTTGGTGATGAACTTCCCTATGAAGGGATTATGAAAGAAATGATGCTTGAGAAATTCTCAAGTGTTAAAATGAGGTTGGAAAATGATTTGGTGGTCTTGGAACTCCCTCAGGAGAGTAAACAAAGCTTGCAAATTGTTTTTCATTCATTGGAAAACTTTATGGATGCATATAAGAAGATGGGGCCAACCACTGACAATTTTTTCGATCTAATGAGGTGGTGAAAGTCAGAGGTGATGGGCTTTGATAAATGGGATGCAGTAAAAAATAGAGTTTCAATAGAAGATGTCATTTCGATGTTCAATTTCAAAGAGGGCTTAAAGCGGAAGATGTTGACGATGCAATATTTTAAGCACTCTCACATTGCAGGACATCTGTATAATAGATTTTTGGCGGTATATGAGAAATTTCCGTGGAACGATGAGGTTCCACACTATTTTGGAAGACACTTTTTCACAGAGTTTTTCTTGCACATGCACCCTCATTATACTAGTCTATTGTCCAAATATTATGGGACTGGTAAAGAGCATACATATGATCACAAAGGGGCATATCAAAGTGCGACATTGTCGATTCCTCCACAACCTTTAGTACCTCTCCCAACAGGGGCATTTTCTTCACATTCAGAGTTGCAGACTACATCAAAGGTTGACAAAGAGGCCAGGACTGCAATCGGGGAAAATTTGGAAGCAATTTTTTATGGTGTTTATGTTGGCATGAACCATCAGCAAGCGGAAGCCAATTCCCAGGCTACATTTGTTTATAAAACAGATGCAAAGTTAGATACCATGTCAACATAAGATGTTTTGGAGTATGCAAAATTTGTTCGGGATGGTTGGAAGAAGGTCATTCAAAATGATGACCCGAACCGCAGATTGGTATGTGTTATAGTTAGGAAATTTTTGACGCATTTTATGATAGTTTACTTATAATTCTAGATTTAGATATCATTGTATCTATAGAAATAATCGAGTTTTTATTGACATTAATTGTGTTGGAAATATGGCTACAGCAGAGATGACGCAGATGATCAATTTTTTCATTGATGGCAATCGATTGTGTATGGTGAACACAGATGCTGAATCTCAGATGTTGATACGTAGATGCTAAAACACAAATGCTGAATCACAGATGTTGAAACGTAGATGTTGAAACACAAATACTGAATCACAGATGCTGAAACATAGATGCTAACACGAATGCTGGAACACGAATGCTGGAACACGACTGCTGGAACATGACTGCTGGAACACGAATGCTGGAACACGAATGATGGAA
>JZKD02S1610028.1:67386-78180 GCA_000966675.3 Picea glauca
ATCAAGCAATCATAGGAACAGTTGTAATAAACCTATATGAGCTTCATAGATATTACAGTAATCAAATCACTTAAGCTTCATATTCCATGGACTCACAAGTATTACATGTTGTAAGATCTACCTTATTTCCATAATCATATCCTCTTGCTAATATAGGCTAATACATAAGTTGTGATTACTTACAAGGATAACCTAGATAAGCAATGTGTATAACACTTACCATGGATCTGAAAGCATAGAGTAAGCTTGTATCCTTACATCGGTATTGGATCAATTCCCATGAGATCCGTAATCAATATCAAGCATGCATGATGTCAATACACTGTATAACCTATGTGATTGAATATGTTATGTATTAATCATACCAATGAATTTGAACAATACTAGTACCATATAAGCTTGGAATCAAACATGATAACACAGCTAAAAAATGGAGTTCATATTAATATGTACGTACTAATAGCTCATGACACCAATATGTATAAGATCAATACTTGGAGCTATATACCAATTACACTCTTATCTGATTCATTGTATAAATCAATGGGATTCATTCATCTCACAATGAGCACCTATGTAAGCTGAGTGTTCTAGAGGTTGTATACTTTATAATAGTGATTGATTACTACATGCCCTATGAACCAGCTAGGAGCTTCTCTAATATATGAATATTTTCATTTGAGACGTAGCCACACTATTGATTGCTTATGTTCCCATAGTCACCCTGCAATCTCAGTATGGTATTTATCAAATTAGGCAGATAGGATACCACTTGTATTCATTCAATGGGATTACTTATACCACTCATACCTACCCCGAGTAGAAGGGTAAGATAGACCAGTGAGAAAAGGGAACAAGGGATAGCGACACACTTACTATGATAGGTAGTATATCAATAATATGGAACCCATTTCATCTTAGCTAGTCTCAATACACATAGGTTCTCTATTACTTATAAGCCCAATACTGACTGCACTATTCCCATAAAAAGCTAATATTATAACAAGAGCTATGGGTATAAGTAAGCAGCTTGAATGGATTAGTACTAAGCCCAATTCTTATGTAAGTTGAATGATAAATAAGCTCACATGGGGTATATACACATTACAATAGTAATAATGAGGATTCCATAATAAATATGACTAATCTTACTATATAAGTAAAGGTTTGGGGCTATGTGTATAAGGATTACAATACTAAGCTTAAGCTAGTCTAACTATGATTGGTTTCATTACTATACCAATACATCATGCTAGTATGATCAAATCGTAACCAGATAAATATGATTCCCATTAGAGTGATACATGTTATAACTATGTGTAATAGACGTAATATACCAATACTGATACTGGGTTCAATGGGAAACAACATGGTAACATAAGAGATATGGAAACTATGATTACTAGTAATACATGTGCTATAATGAACAACATCATTTATCACTTACTATGATTAATGGAATTACTACTATATCTACCTAATGATCTCGTATTCAGTGCAAGTTGTTAGTGTTTTCCTATGGGAATTAAGTAACATAGATGTGTTGTAATAGGTAATGGTAGAATAGAAACAATAAGTACGACATCCGCTCTAAGCTCTTGTATAGGGGAAATGACTAGAACCATTAGCATTAATTAAGCTAGTATCACTTCTATTACTCACATGGTCATACAAGCTCACTATGATAGCTTCTCTATATGGGATATGACTTCAAGTGTTATGCTTAAGCTCTACCTTATATTACCATAACTATGATGAGGTTTGTACGTATGATAGTTATGTATGTTCTATAAAGGTTAGTGAATCATTACAACTTAGTTGAGTTTGGTTTATGTATATAAAGCTACTAATAGTGTTATGTGTGTCATAGTATGTTACAAGTACAGTATAACCATAATCACTAAAACAGTGGAATTTGTTATCATAGTTATTACAGATAACAAGGGCATTTAACCTGTAATGATGACTACCAACCCATTTGATCTATGTATTACTAATATACAATATCACATATTACACATAACTAGTATTAGTGCACTGTGAGGTTAGTCTCATTCTCATTAATCTATGTAATCAAATCAACAAAAGTAACATGTATCATGCTTATTAGTTACACTCTATACTTAACATTATGTTATGGCACTACTACTGATTGATCTGAGTATTAAGACCATAAGTATCTATAGATTAGCTTTGTGTTCATAAAGGTTAGAGATGTCTATGATTACCATTACTAAGTTGTAACATGTACAAAAGGTGATATAAATTATATGTATAGGGTCAAATACTTACACCTAAGCTCTAAGATGAGCTCCTTACAACCTGTATAAATATGAAGTAATATGAAAATACTGATGATTACACTCTTCATGCTATAAATAGTAATCAATACTAATCAAATGACTGGAATGATACAGATAAGTGAATACAGTAAGTTGAATATGACTTAGTACTACCACTTTAATCATAGTATCCATGTATCATAAGATGCTTGATTTCCATTGCTTGCAAGTTGCGTTTGACTTAAGGTGGGAATAACATTGGTCTCATAGTAAGCTTCCACTTGTTCATACTATATTAGCATATCAAATATGGATAAACAGTATTCCAACTTTCCCTTATTAGTGACTATTGATTTAATGGTAATTAGACTCCATCATAACTAGAGTAATTGAATACAAAGCTTGTGCATGCTTATACTAGTTGATTTGATTACGGTAATAAGGTAGTCTTACTATGAATGGTATAAGGCTTATCATAGAGCCTAACCTATCAGTAAATCTAAGTTAAACTATACGAGAAACATATGTTGGATTACTGAAGGGGGGGTGAATCAGTAATAGCATAATTATAATCATTTTTCTCCAAATAATCCAAGTGTTATATCAATGTAGAATTATTATCCAATAATGAGCAATGAGAAATGAACAATCACACACATACAAAGTACACCAGTGTTTTACATGCAAACCCAAATTAGGATAAAACCACGAAATGCTTTATCTTATATGTCTTGAAGAATTACATTCATTGGAAGCACCAACTTCTTTTGTTTTCCAGCTGCAACTGGAAGGAGGCTCCATCCCCCTATATTCTCAGTCTACAACTTGAGGGAATATCCAACTCCCCAATTCTTTGGCTACAACCAAACGGAGGCTACAACCCCCTATGTTCTCTAGCTACAATCAAAATGTGGCTACAACCACCTGTCCTTGCCCCGTCCAACCGCCCTGAAGTAAAAGTAGAATGATGGAACCATTGTAACACTATCATTGTGAGATATACCACTTTAAACATGTACCAATAAACATGAACCATGCATCAACCCTGAATCAACCTATACATCAACCTGTAATTAGCCTGTACCATAAACAAGTGCATCAACCATGCGCCAACCTGTACCAAACAATATGTAATCAACTTGTACCATAAATAAGTTCAACCAACCATGTACCAATTATGTATCGATCATGTGTCAAGTACTCATCAAATATGATTCATCAATATGTACCAACATCATCAACTATACACCTCATGTATGTGCCAATTCATCAACTACTTGTCTCAAGAATGTACCCAACTTGTACCTCAACCAAAATCCCTCATCAATTTTATCATCCAAATATGATTTGTAACTCTGTAATAGACCTAGTGTATATGATCACATACCTGCAAACCTTCCTTAAATTTAACAACAAGATACTAGCATTTTCATCAAACGTTTCTTTAGTCTCACAAGACTAGTTTTGGGTTAGTCAACAACCCTAACCTGCAATAATCATAACTTTGTACCTATAATGAATAAAGATATGAAACGGGTACACAATGTTCTTCAGTGTTTTTTATGAAATTCCTCCAATTTTCACTACTTGGAACCTCTCAAAAAAGGATTCATGGAAATATTGGCACACCTTGTTGAATTTTGGCTTATTATAGAGAGCGACCTTGTAGAGCGTGCCCCGCATAGAATATTTGTTGAATTAATCGAAAACTAATACACAAAATACTAAAGATTGTACTCTAACTAACACATTGGGTATTACGGAATTTAGATCTTCTATGAAGAGGTTATAATGTTTTTACCCAAAACCCCTATTTTTTACTAGTTTCAAGACTAGCCACAAACCCTATTTTCCATGGAGTGTAACTCCAAAAATACAAGGACCCACAAGATGATTTTTTTACCACAGATACTTGGATATGTTTTATCAATGGAATAGAAATTTCATGATCTGAATCATTCTAGAAAAGAAGTTATTGTGAAAATGGTGAGATGACCTAAAAATAAACATACCTTAGAAAGCATCATCAAAAGAATTTATCTTTCCTTGAATTCTGGCCTCCTTTTCTTCACTTTCCTCAGAAATTTAGATTAGATATCCTTTGGTTACCTCAGACACCTATAGGTATTCAATATGCTCAAGTGTGTCTTAAATGAGAGAGCCTTTCCTATGATTTATACTCTCCAAGTAGCTTCCTTAAAAACATCTTCTAGGTCACTTTGCCCACTTTCCTTATTTTAGGGTTAACCCACTTCTAATTTCTCCATTAAATTTGTTATTGAATTAATTTATTTTGTATTCACTTTTAATTATAGTACACTCATCACTTAACTTTATTATTTACCTTTTAAATAATCTTAAACCACTTTGACTACTTTGACCTTTTGGGGCTTCTAGATGACATATGAGGGTCCTCCAACTTTGTAAGTCCATAACTCTCAAACCGTGAGGAGTTATGTGACGTTCCACATACCACCAAAAATGGAATGACATTTACTATACATATAGAATAGTATTACCTGAAAATATATCAAAACTCATACCGTTATCCATCAAACAAACTTGAGTCCATTACCCAAACATGGGTTCTCCAACTTCTCATGCCCATAACTCTCTAACCGTGAGGAGTTATGTGACGTTCCACATACCACCAAAAATGGCATGACAAGAAATATCCATCTAGGATAGTTTCACTAAAAAATTCACTGGCGTTCATCTCATTATTCCACAAATAATCATGGGTTCTCTAACCATACTTCAAGGATAACTCAATCCGCAAGGCGTCTTCTCGTGAGGGCTTTCACCATAAGGGGACCACTTTGGAGTTCATCCATTTATACTTATTATCAACCGTGAAAAGACAATAACGAGTCATCTTTACATCAAACAATCTTGGTTCCATTACCCAACCATTGTGCTACGGGGCTTTCTTCAAGGGTTGACATCAATGACAACCAACCTTAATCAGCAATCTCCCCCTTTGGCATTGATGGAAACACTATGATGAAATACTGAAATCCTATCACTCATGCTCCCCTTGGAACCATGCCTCTTTCCTCTGCCTCTATCCCCTACATATGATAAATCTCTCCCCCTTTGTCATCAATGACAAAGATATCTTTCCATTAGAGGTTTCTCCCCCTGACTGAACTATCCTCTTATGGTGCTTCCTTGTGTAAATATACGACATATAAGATAAGTATTCAAAAAGCATTCATTTTGGAGTATAAATAACTCCAAGTCATTGGCGAAGATATTCAAAGGACTCCCGTGGAAGTGGTTTTGTGAAGATGTCTTCCACTTGTTCTTTTGTTCCCACATACTCAACTTTTATGTTATTTTTTGCAACCTTCTCCTGTAGAAAGTGATACTTTATTGGAATGTGCTTCGTCTTGGAGTGCATCAACGGTTTCTTCGAGATACTTATGGCGCTTTTATTATCATATTATATTGGAATGGGATCATCATATTCAACCTACATATCTGTCAAAGTTTGTTTCATTCAAAGAACCTGTGTACAACATGATGCTTCTGCAATATACTCTACCTCGGTTGTAGATAAAAATATTAATGATTGTTTCTTAATTAGACATGATACTAAACACTTACCTAAGTAGAACGTTGCTCCATTGGTGCTTCGTCGGTCATCAATACAACCTGCCCAATCTACATCTTTGTAGGAAATAAGTGAAATATCCTTTCCTTTTGGATACCATAATCCAAACTCTTATGTTCCTTTGAGATGTCTGAAAATCCTCTTCACTGCTAACACATGCAAGTACTTTGGTGTTTCTTTAAATCGTGCCACCTATCCAACTGCCTGCATTACATCTGGTCTGGATGCTGTCACATATAGTAGGTTTCCAATCATTGACCTATATTGCCTCTGATCTGTAGACTTCGAATCATCATATTTGCTCAACTTGCAATTGGTTTGCATGGGAGTGATAACTGGTTTGCAATCTTCCATTCCGAACCACTTTAGCATTTCTATGATATACTTGGGTTGAGAAATAAAGATTCCTTGGTTTCTTTGATGTATCCGAAGTCCCAAAAATAAGGATAGTTCTCCAAGTAACGACATTTCAAATTCATTATTCATATCTTTTGCAACTTTCTGGCTTAACCTATCATCATCACTACCAAAAGTAATATCATCAACATAAACTTCAATTAATAAAATATTACCTTCACTTACCTTGATGTAGAGGTTGATTTCTGCACTTCCTTTTCTGAACCCTGCATGGTGTAGAAACTTATCCAGTCTACAGTACCATGCTCTAGGAGCCTATTTTAGACCATACAAGGCCTTCTTTAATTTACACACATAATCTGTGTTCTCTGACAACTGAAATCATTCTGGTTGTTCAATGTAGACTTCTTCTTCAAGTTCCCCATTCATAAAAGTTGATTTTACGTCCATCTGATATACATTAACATTTTTGGAGCATGCATAGGCTAAAAGAAATCGGATTTCTTTCATTCTGGCAACTGGGGAAAATGTCTCTTCAAAGTTAATTCCTTCAATCTGTACATATCCTTTACATACCAGTCTAGCTTTGTTCCTTGTAACTTGTCCATCTTCATTTAATTTATTCCTGATAACCCCTTTTGTATCGATCACATTCTTATTCGTTGGTCTTGGAACCAGTTCCCAAGTGTCATTTTTCTCTATTTGATCCAATTGTTCATTCATGGCCTTATTCCGAAATTCATCCTTGTTGGATTCTTCAAAACAGTTTGTCTCAATTGTAGATAAGAGTGCTAGGTGTGTTTGTTCTGGTGAATGGATGTTTCTTCTAGTCTCAACTCCTGCATCTTTGTTTCCAATAATATGATCTGAAGGATGATTCTTTTGTACTCGTTTTCTAGGTGTATTTGGAGATACTTGTTGAATGTTCTCTTATTTTTCTGTTGGATTCTCTTCATCTTCCTCTTCTACTTCATCTTTTTCTTCTTTTTCGAAAATTTGTTCCATTGATTTGTTTTCTTCTTCCTTTGATTCTGGTCTGCCTGTTTCATCAACTGTTACGTTGATGCTTTCCACAACTTTTTTCAATATTAGATTGTAACACTTTTATGATTTCCTTGTACTTGAGTAACCAAAAAGTAATCCTTTGTCCACACGAGAGTCAAACTTTCCCATTCTGCCATCTTCTCTTTTGATGTAGCATTTTCTTCCAAAAACTCTGAAGTTCTTACATTTGTTGGTATGCCTTTCCATAGATCGTAGGGAGTTTTATCAGTGTTGTTTATGAGCATTACTATGTTTTGAATGTGAACTTTTGTATGCATTGTCTGTATCCAAAATATATTTCTCAATTTGGAATCCATTGGCATTGTCCGAGCCATTTCCTGTACTGCCTTGTTCTTTGTTTCAAAAACTCCATTCTATTGAGGTGTCCTAACAACGAAGAATTATCTTTTTATTCCATGATTGTTGCAGTAGTTCATACATTTATTTGAAGTGAACTCTCCTCCATTATCAGATACCAAGAATTTTATTCTTGAATCCATATCATTTTCAACCATTTCCTTGTAGATCTTGAAGTTTTCAAAATCTTCTTACTTGTTCTTGAGAAAGAAAACTGCAGTCATTCTTGTATAATCATCAACTAATAACATAAAGTATCTCTCACCTTTTAAGCCATTTGTTGTAGTTGGTCCAACTAGATCATTATGCACAATTTCCAGTGGTCTTGTTGTTGAATATTCCTTTGATTTCAACCTGGTCTTTGTTTGCTTTCCTTGTTGACATTGCGTGCATAAAGTGTTGGTTGGTTTCATGATCTGGGGCATTTCTCTGATTGCTTCTCTTTTTCTGACTTTGACAAGGTTATCAAAATGCATGTGATCCATTCTTTTGTGCCATAGCCAACTTTCATCTTCCTTTCCTAGACAACACTTTTCATTTCCAATTTCACTTAACACATATATGTTGTTTGAAGTTCTTGTAGTTGTACCGACCAATTTCCCTTAACCTTCTCTTCTTATCTCACACTTTTGTGAATTGAAAGTAACTTTATGACCTTAGTCACACATTTAACTCACACTTAGAAGATTATGTTTCATATCTTTTACCAGTAGAACATTTTGTGCCGTTTTATTCTTATTCCCAATTCGGACTGTGCCTTCTCCAATGATTTTGGTTGAATTATCATTTACGAAGGAGACTAATCCATTTCTTTCCTTTCGAAAAGTAAGAAATTTGTCTCTATCATCTATCATGTGCTTTGAACACCCATTGTCAACATACCAACCGTGTTTCTTCAGCTTAGCTTGTAGAGATACTGTGCATTCTTCATTGATATACTGATCTTTATTTCTTATCCATGTCTTTTTCTAAGGTTCTTCTCTGTGACTGTTGTTATTCTGTTGAGGTTCTTTAGGAGGGACTGTCATTCTGCAATTTTTGGCCACGTTTCCAAAATTGTTACATTTGTAACATTCCACTTCAGTGTTCAAATATTCAAACTTGTTGTAACTTCTTATTTTTGTTTCACTAGGTCTTCTTGAGTAACCCCTTTGTGTATGACTCTCAAAGTTTTTATTGTTCCTTTTGTTATCTCTGCAATTCACAGCTTTATGTCCAAAATTATTACATGCATAACATAAACAAAAACTATAGTTTAATACCTGGGAGTTGAAGATCTTCTGAAATAAGGTGCTCTTATGAATGCTTCTTCTTCTTGAGGCCTATCTGTCTGTTGTTGATTCTAAAATCTGAATCTTCTTGATGGAGGAGTGTCCCTGTAATCTTCCTTGTACATCTCCCTATCCCCTTTGATTGTTTCTTCATATCTTTTTGGATTTGTTTCTTCCTCTGTTGTTTTGGAGCTTGATCCCTTTTTTGTTTGATTTTATCCAATTCCAGACTTGTCAAGATGAGATTTTTTACTGTTGATAATTTCATCCTAAACTTTTGAGCTATTCTGCATTTTTTTCTTTTGAATATCCTTTCTTAGTGTGACGATCTCTGCTTCCAAGTTTCCAATGATCTTGTCATTTTCTTCTAGTTGTTCTTTGAGTATTTCTTCAATTCTTTTATCTTCTTCTATTTGAACCTTCAATCTTGTGATCATTTGTTCTAGTTCTTGAGTGTCCTTTTTATTGTCTAGTTCTGCTTGTAGTTTCTTGTTTTTATTCTTTTCTCTTCTGATAACTTCTATGGCACACATTAATTCTTCTCGATAGTCAACTTCTCTCTCTTTAATTTCATCTTATACTTCTTCATATCCTTCTTTGTCTTCTTCATATTCTTCTTCGAAGTATTCTTTTTCATAATCTTTTACTGCCATGAATAGAACTCTTCATGTCTCACTGTCACTGATTTCATCTTCATCTGATGATGAGATGTCTTCTTTGATGCATAATCTTTTCTTGAAATATTTCTTTGTAGTTCTTTTGCCTTTATATGTGTGTTTTCATTTTGAGTAACCTTCATCATTTCTCTTTTTCTTATGAGGACATTTGTTAGCAAAATAACCAATACCATCACAATTAAAACAAATTAAAGGAAGATTACCTCTATACCTACCATTGGTTACCTTGTTCAGTCTTTTGAAAAAGTTGGCCACTTCTTCATCATCTTCTGAGATGTCATTGTTGCTACTATATTCTTCTTGTTCCTTTTTCTTTTGCTTTGATATTTTGGATGCTTTGAAGGCTGATTCTTTTAGATTTGGATATTCCTGTTCATTTCTCATTTCATATGCTGTGAATATTCCATGCATTTCTTCAATGATTATTGAGTTCAGATCCGATATTTCTTCTAGTGTTGATATTGTTATCACTCCAAGAAATCACTCCCTGACTGTAGAAGGGTGTAATATTGGTAACTTAAAATATCAATACTATGGAAGGAAAAAGTGTTGTAGGAAAATCTGCCTGCGGACAAGTAGATCGACCTCTAGAGCTTGACCTTAACCCTAGACAGAAAAATTCTTATCGTGGACACTGACTTCCTTTCAAACCTATCTAAGCCTAATGCATGAGAAGGGAGAATAACAGAAGTACCTTTTAATCGACGTTTGTCCCTGCATGCTCCGAGTTGCACTCCAATCCTTTTGCTCCTCGCTGAGGTCTGTGGACAAAACAAGATACGACCACTTCCTACTCTATTGACATTAGCTTGAAAACAGATCTATCAATATATGATAAGTTCATGTAGTATCAGACACAAACTAGAAAGAAACAGGCCAAGCGTGTCATATTTGAGAATAGTGACAGCAGTGCTTACAATCGTAGATGCAAATGCGACAGCTTCGTCAAGTCCTCTTCGTCCAACCCTTGCCTGAAAGATCCACAACCTGGATGGCAGCAGCTTCACTAATCACTTCTCTTTGGCTAACTGTCAGTTTCCTCCAAGATCATAAGTTTCACCTATTCATTTCTTCCCCCTTTCCACCATCATGAAGCTTGTTTATATAGGTTGGGCAAGGCCTAACCCCTTGATTTATGTTTAGAACCAGTTAGGAACCATCTCCTTGGATCAGGGATCTTTGATGAAACC
>JZKD02S1610028.1:82535-94235 GCA_000966675.3 Picea glauca
CTCATTCGACTCAACGGGCTAACAATTGACCCAGAATAGGGAGCGCTCCCCCAAAGGGGTATCAGAGCGTTATAGCACTCCTGATGTGCCTTGGGAAAGCACCAGCGCTCTTAAGGTGAGAAGCGCTCCTCCAGAAGGGCTGAAGAGCGTTATAACGCTTATGGACCATGGTGTAGGGGCGCCAACGCTTTTCTAGCAGTACTAGAGGAGCGTTCCCCTTCCAAACCACTATTTCAGGTCTTCTTTCAGGTGTTAAGAGTTCTTTGATTCCAGTGGATCGGTTCTTTCTCTCCAAATCAGTCATATGAGGTGTCATAAGTACTTCTTTAGTGTCGTTATCATGTCATTATGCCCGACCATCATTTACGACACTAGTGGTCAACTTGCGACACTTGTGAAAGATGTAGGGAAGATGCGACACTTACAACGATTGACAGGGACAATGCGATACTTAGAAGTTTTGACGTGTAACAAAAAGGATCAAATCAGATGACATTATAAATCCACCTCCATTTATAAATACAAAATTCACTCGAGAGACCAAGGCTTTCAACTAAGCTGCTCAGAAGATTTAAATCAAATTGTGGAAATATGGAGAAAACCCATTATACCAGTAGACATACTTATACAACATCACATATGAATGGACAGTAATGATATGTAAGATAATATTCACACCAACAGAAACATATATAAGCTTACATAAGCATACGACCGGATATAACAAGTAAATACTTGCAACCTAAGTTTATGAATGCACCAATATGATGACAACTATCTGGCATTGAGACAAACATCAGAAGAAAAGCATGAATTCAGATATACCAATGAATATATGGAATGACAACCTCATGTCACTGAGTATACAAATACTTGGAAAGAAAGGAAATGAAAGCTGAACATACAAAGTGAAAGAAGCTCGATGTCAAGATATACTCATGATTATTTCCAAAGGATCAAAATACAAGTCTTCAAAGAAATGAACCACTGTCCTCGGAATGTTTCCTCCTCCATTTCCTCTTACATATATGAGCTTAAATAATCTTTAAAAATTATTTTCAAGATCCTCAAAAGATGGATCTGATAACCTCTTTTCTTATCTCAAATTCGAAATTGTGAGGTGGCTGGAAAAGATAAAAATTTATGGAAAATGTTGCTCCAAGATTCACCTATATCCTCCAAATAAAAATATATCTTGGAAAAATTAGAGAGTTTATTGAAGAGAAATCAGTTCTTATGAAATACCTCCTTCAGTTTCTAAAAATGGTATTCTAACTCATTAGAATTTGTCCTTAAAGACAGTCACTAAAACAAGAAAAATAGAGTATTTAATTTCTGGAAATATGGTGCTCAAAGCTTGACCTATATTTCACAAATCACAATAGATATTGAAAAAATAAGAGAGGTTATTGAAAAAATTCATGTTCTTATGAAATACCTCCTTTGGTTTTGAAAAATACTCTTCTATATGATCATAATCTGTCTCCCAAGAAGGTGACTAAAACAGGGAAATCTAGATTTCCAAATCTAGTCATATTCCTACATTTTAGGATTTGATCTCTAGAATATTTCTATTGATCAAATGAAGTGCCACTTGCACTCATGGATGATATTTTATAATATATATGATTATTCATCATCATATTCTCTTTAATAAACTCAACCAAGTCGAATTTGACATTTTGACCAAAATAATACATTTTGGAAAATTTCTGAAAATGATGTCTCATCTTGTGGGGAACTTTTGGCTACCTTAATGAGCTCTAAATGAAGATCTGAAAGTACCATTGGAAATATTAGGATGTCTAGTTGTCAATATACTATTTGAGCATGTAAAATGGACTCTCCGTGGCTCAGAAAATTGATTTTTCCCAAGGTAGTTTATCAACTAAAAAACCTGCACTTTCACCGGCTCACTACACTGTGAAAACAGTGATTTAGCCGGTGAAAAGGGAGACTTTCACCAGCTTACTACACTATGAAAAATTCATTTATCCAGTGAAAGATAAAATTTTATTTTTGGTATATTTTGAGGTGCCACATCATTTTTTCATTGGAAAATAAGATTTAAAGCCAATCTTATATACTTTAAAACTTAAAGATCTATAAATAAATCTTTACCTTATTATCATCTTATGATATGATATCAAAATAAATTGCGAGGAATTTTTTATTGCTAACATATGGCTCCAACTAGGATGGAGACCTTCCTGCAAGGTTTTCAAGAACCACAGATCTAATGCCTTTCCTAGAAAATAAAAATCTGAACAAAATGTGTAGTGTTGCATTGGGCATGGAGTCGGTATTCCATTGGGCATGGAGTCAACTATCTCACTTCTTTCTGAAATTTTCCCATAACCTATGTGGATGACCTCTACACATGCTTTAGACTGCCTTTATTCATACAAAGTATCTTCTACTTCTGCTGCAAAATGAAGGAAAATAAATACTCAGGAAGCAAGCTTATTTCCTATTCTACTCTATCATAACCATCTCTACAGTTTGGTTAAGGTTGATTTCCATAGCAGCCATCCAAGAAATTTTAATACTAAAATGTCCTCATCATTCTTATTGATTAATAACTGATTTTTGAAATGCAACAACAATGAATAAAACTCTTTCACAAAACCAAATTCAACAGGAAATATGTGGAAGCTTACGAAATCTGAAACTTTCAAGTTTTCTAAAATGTAAGATTCTATGAAATCTGCTACTGGATCTTTAAAACTGATGTCAAGAATCTGTTGGTCTTCATGAAAAAATTTCTCCTCAATGACTTCTTCTATGCCATAAGGTTGATGACTTTCTTGTTCTTTTGTGATTACGTCATAATCATCAAACACTATAACTTTTTCTTCGGAATAATGTTTAAAAGATGATGATAGAGTAGTGTTTGATTGACAGAGATCATGATCAGCTCTAAAAGTGTAGTTGTCTATACCATCATAAGTTATCATAGATTCAACATGCTTTGTAAACTGGTCATAAATTTTATATGAATACTTATCTCTGGAATACTTTGCCCAAGTTGAATAATTTGATTTACAATTTGAAACAATTTCAGTTACTTGTTGTTGTTTTCAAATTGCCTCATAGTTATAATCTCTTTGTTCATGTATATCTTCTCCTTTGTCATGTTCTTGTTGCTGTTCCAAAATTGTTTTACATCCATTATCTTCAAGTTTAAATTCTAAAACACACTGACCTTCTCTTGGTTCAGGTACATGCTGATTTTCAAAATCATACTACTTTCGGATCCTCCTAGAAGCATAAATGTTTTCATCCACTTCTAGATCATCTTCAAACAATCTGCTCAAAGATGAATAATTTATTTCTAACAATAGAAGGGCAAGTTGTGAATGAATACCTTTAACATAGTATATCATGGCGACTTTCTTTGTCAGCCGGATATCCAAAGGTATACCATAGTAGATGCTGCAAAATCTTCAATTGAAGACAAGCAAAGTTTCATTTTGTTCTTTCTTCAAAGCATAGAAAACAACAAGGTAAGAATATGTTGATTTATGTTCACCCCAATACTTCATAAAAACATCAGAGAATTCTATCCAAGAGCCAATGGAGTCAGCTCTTAAACCCTTAAACGAAAGAGTAGAATCTATGATCAAAGATTTTAAAATATATCTCATGATCACATCTTCATGAAAAATCTTAAAACGATCAACAAAATCCAAAAAATATTCCAAGTGTCTCTCAGATGAAGCTTGATTCTCTCCAGAAAACCAAGGAAGATATTCATAAAAGTCAAGAGGATAAGGGTGAAGGTGAGAGGGTAGCTTTAATGGCTTAAACATCTTCATCCTGATTTTGATTTGAAAGGCCGTGGGCTGATCATGAGGAATAGAAATTTGTTGACAAGTTTCAAAGGTTATGGTAACAAGTGTTGAGCTTTGTATAGGTTTTGAATCAGTTTCAATTTCTTCAATATCACATGGTTGATCATATTGTAAAGGAATTGAAATACAGTGGTCATTTATATGGACAGGATGAGGTAATAAGACTGATTCAACATCTACAATGTAACACCTACAATGTAATGAGGCTGCAAATCTCCTTCTAAAGATGGATATATATATATAAGAGGAATGATGATTTTCTAAATATACAAAACAGAAAATAATTCTCTTGACATGGAAAGGAAAAAGCATGAAGGATTTAATAAAGAAAAGTAACAATTCATGAAGAAGACTTAAGAATTGATACCTTGATTTAGGATTCAACCTCTTCATCTTCTGTCAACCGAATCCTCCCTAGTGGAGTCTTCAATGTCGAGTCGCCAAGAAAATGATTACATTCAAATTTTATGTCTATCTCTTGTCTTCTATCAAGAATCATATCTATGTTGTTCTCCCAGGGAAACTCTGCTTTCACTTTCGTTCCCCGGAAACGACGCCATTTGTTATCACTCCAAGAAATCACTCCCTCACTGTAGAAGGGTGTAATCTTGGTAACTTAAAATATCAATACTATGGAAGGAAAAAGGATCAAATCAAATGACATTATAAATCCACCTCCATTTAGAAATACATAATTCACTCTAAAGACCAAGGCTTTCAACTAAGCTGCTCAAAAGATTTAAATCAAATTGTGGAAAGATGGAGAAAACCCATTATACTAGTAGACATACTTATACAACATCACATGTGAATGGCTAGTAATTATATGTAATATACTCTTCACACCAGTAGAAACATTTATAAGATTACATAAGAATATGATCGGATATAACAAATAAATACTTGCAACTTCAGTTTATGAATGCACCAATAGGATGACAACTATCTGGCATTGAGACAAACATCAGAAGAAAAGTATGAAGTCAGATATACCAAGGAAGAGATGGAATGAAAACCTTCTGTCATTGACTATACACAGACTTGGAAAGAAAGAAAATGAAAGCTAAACATACAAAGTGAAAGAATCTTGATGTCAAGATATACTCGTGATTATTTCCAAAGGATAAAAATACAAGTCTTCAAGGAAATGAACCATAGTCCTCAGACTGTTTCCTCCTCCATTCCCTCTTACATATATGACCTTAAATAATCTTTACAAATTATTTTCAAGATCCCCAAAAGATGGATCTGATAACCTCTTTTCTTATCTCAAATTCGAAATTGTGAGGTGGCTGGAAAATATAGAAATTTCTAGAAAATGTTGCTCCAAGATTCACCTATATCCTCCAAATAAAAATAGATATTGGGAAACTGAGAGAGTTTATTTAATATCATTCCATTATTATGAAACACCTCCTTCAGTTTCTAAAAATAGTATTCCAACTCATCAGAATCTATCCTTAAAGACTATGACTAAAACAGGAAAAACAAAGTATTTAATTTCTAGAAATATGGTGCTCAAAGATTGACCTATATGTCACAAATCACAATAGATATTGGAAAAATGAGAGATTTTATTGAATATCCACCCTTTATTATGAAATACCTCCTTTTTTTTTGAAAACTAATCTTCTATATGATCATAATCTATCTCCCAAGAAGGTGACTAAAACAGGAAAATCCAGATTTCCAAATCTAGTCATATTCCTACATTTTAGGATTTGATATATAGAATACTTTTATTGATCAAATGAAGTGAAACCTGAACTCATGGATGATATTTGATAATATATATGATTATTCATAAAGATTTTATCCTTAATAAACTCAACCAACTCGAATTTGACCTTTTGACCAAAATAATACATTTTGGAAAATTTCTAAAAATGATGCCTCATATTGTGGGAAACTTTTGACTATCTTACCGAGATCTAAATGAAGATATGAAAGTACCATTGGAAATATGAGTATTTCTAGTTGTCAATAGACTATTTGAGCATGTAAAATGAACTCTCCATGGCTCATAAAATTGATTTTTCTCAAGGCAGTTTATCAGCTGAAAAACCTGCACTTTCACCGGCTCACTACACTGTGAAAACAGTCATTTAGTCGGTGAAAAGGGAGACTTTCACCAGCTTACTACACTATGAAAAATTGATTTAGTTGGTGAAAGCTAAAATTTGTTTTTTGGTATATTTTGAGATGCCACGTCCTTTTTTCATTGGAAAATAAGATTTAAAGTCAATCTTATATACTTTAAAACTTAAAGATTTATAAATAAATCTTTACCTTATTATCATCTTATGATATGATATCAAAATAAATTTCAAGGCATTTTTTATCGCTAACAAATATCTTAGGGTTGAATCTCATAGGAAGATATCTTAGTACCTTTTGAACAATTACAAATTCTTCGATTTCTTCTTCCAATCCTATGATTCCATTCACTGTTTCTTCAACTCTAAAGAAGCAGGCTGCAATATTTTCATCTTCCTTCATTTTTAGTTGTTAGAACTAACCTTTGTAAGTTTGAAGTTTTGTTTCTTTGACTTTTGTATCTCCTTCATAAATATTTAGAAGCTTGTCCCAAATCTCTTTGGTGGATTTACAATGTGCAACTATGGTGAATACTATTTCACTGAGACCATTCAAAATTGCATTTGTAGATTTGGAATTATTCTGACCAAGTTTCATTGCTTTGTCATTTGCTGGTGGAATTGTTGGTACTGTGTATCTATCTACAATTGATTGCCAAATTTCAAACCCCTATGCTTGTATATATCTCATCATCCTTATGCTCCAAAAAGCATACTTTTGTCCATCAAAGTGTGGTATTCCATTTTTATATGAGTTGGTAATCTCCATGATCTACCTTTCAGTGGTTAAACTGATTTCTGAAGGAACCTGCTCTGATCCCAATTGTTGGATTACTGAGAGGGGGGGTGAATTAGCAATAGTGTAATTATAATCATTTTTCTCCAAACAATACAAGTGTTATATCAATATAGAATTATTATCCAAAAATGAGCAATAAGAAATGAACAATCACACACATACATAGTACACCAGTGTTTTATGTGGAAACCCAAATAGAGAGAAAACCACGCAATGCTTTATCTTATATGTCTTGAAGAATTACATTCATTAGAAGCACCAACTTCCTTTGTTTTCCAACTATAACTGGAAGGATGCTCCAACCCCCTAGTTTCTCAGGATACAACCTGAGGGAAGATCCAACTCCCCAATTCTCTAGATACAACCAGAAGGAGGCTACAACCCCCTATGTTCTCCGACTACAACCAGAAGGTGGCTACAACCACTTGTCCTTGCCTCGTCCAACCTCCCTAAAGTAAAAGTATAATGATGGAACAAATGTCACACTATCACTGTGATATATACCGCTGTAAACATGTACCAATAAACCTGAACCATGCATCAACCATGCATCAACCTGTACCTCAACCTGTAATCAACCTGTACCATAAAAAAATGCATCAACCATGCACCAACATGTATCAAACAATTTGTAATCAACCTGTACCATAAACAAGTGCAACCAACCATGTACCAAGTATGTACCAATCATGTGTCAAGTACTCATCAACTATGACTCATCAATATGTACCAACATCATCAACTATACACTTCATGTATGTGCCAACTCATCAACTACTTGTCTCAAGCATGTACCCAACTTGTACCTCAACCAAAATCCCTCATCAATTTTATCATCCAAATATGATTTGCAACTTTGTAATAGACCTGGTGCATATGATCACATACTTGCAAACCTTCATTAACTTTAACAACAAGAGACTATCATTTTCATCAAATGTTTCTTTAGTCTCATAAGAATAGTTTTGGATTAGTCAACAACCCTAAATTGAAATAATAATAACTTTGTATTAGTAATGAATAGAGATCTGAAACTGATACACAATGTTCTCAGTGTGTTTTATGCAATTCCTCCAGTTTTCACTACTTAGAACCTCTCAGAAAAGGAGTTATGGAAAAAATGGCACGCCTTGCTGAATTTTGGCTTATTCTAGAGAGATACCTTGTAGAGCGTGCCCCAAACGAAATATTTGTTGAATTTATTTGAAAATGTTACAAAGAATACTAAAGACTGTACTCTAACCAACACATTTAGTCTTACTGAATTTGGATCTGTTATGAAGAAGTTGTGACGTTTTTACCTGAAACACCTGTTTTTGACTAGTTTCAGGACTAGCCACAAACCCTATTTTCCACATAGTGTAACTCTAAAAATACAACGACCCAGATGTTGAAGTTTTTACCATAGATACTTGGATATTTTTCCTCAATGGAATAACAATTTCACGGTCTGAATCATTCTATAAAAAAATGTATTGTGAAAGTGGTGATATTACCTGAAACAAACATACCTTAGAAAGCATCATCAAACGAATTTATCCTTCCTTGAATTTTGGCCTTCTTTTCTTCACTTTCCTCATAAATTAAACTTATATATCCTTTGGTTACCTTAGAAACCTAAAGGTATTAAATATTCTCAAGTGTGTCTTAAATGAGAGAGCCTTGCCTCTTGTAGCTTCCTTAGAAACATCTTCTAGGTCATTTTGCCCACTTTACTTATTTTAGGGTTAACCCACTTATAATTTCTCCTTTAAATTTATTATTGAATTAATTTATATTGTATTCACTTTGAATTATAGTACACTCATCACTTCACTTTATTATTTACCTTTTAAAATCTCTTAAACCACTTTGACTACTTTGACCTTTTGGGGCTTCTAAATGACATATGAGGGTCCTCCAACTTCGTAAGGCCATAACTCTCAAACCGTGAGGAGTTATGTGACGTTCCACATACCACCAGAAATGGAATGACATGTACTGTCCATATAGAATATTATTACTTGAAAATATATCAAAACTCATACTGTTATCCATCAAACAAACTTGGGTCCATTACCCAAACTTGGGTTCTCCAACTTCTCATGGCCATAACTCTCTAACCATGAGGATTTATGTGGCGTTCCACATACCACCAGAAATGGAATGAAAAAAACTATCCATATAGGATAGTTTCACTAAAAAATTCACTGGCGTTCATCTCATTATTCCACAAATAAGCATGGGTTCTCTAACCATACTTCTAGGATAACTCAATCTGCAAGGCATCTTCCCATGAGGGATTTCACCATAAGGGGACCACTTTGGAGTTCATCCATTTATACTTATTATCAACCATGACAAGACAATAATGAGTCATATTTATATCAAGCAATATTGGGTCCATTACCCAACCTTTGTGCTACGGGGATTTTTTCAAGGGTTGACATCAATGACAACCAATCTTAATCAACAACATACACCCTAATAAGTAAGATGATCAGAGTATAATTACAGCTAATTTAATTATGATCAATGCATATTATAAGCTAGTTTCAAACTAGTATGATTGATTTGAGATATTACATGGGTTCAGTGTATGAATGATTCATATAAGGTAAAACAAGGAGAGTAGTATCCTATATGTTTCATATTATGTAAATATTGTAATATCATGAAGCTTGATCATTACACATAGATCTAAGAGTTCTACTACAAACCAATGGTGTTGCCACAGGGCTAGGCCCTTGCGTCCAAGTCATAGTCCACTGGACTGTGACTTGGCCACGGCGGCCAGCCCTGTGGCCAAGTCGTGATCACTCCAACGGCTTGGCCACAAAGTTTCCCCCCCGCAACCAAGTCATATTCAAGTGGAATTTGACTTGGTCGTGGGGGCCCAACCCTATGGACAAGTTGTTGGCATTCCCACAGCTTGGGTACAGGGGCCAAAATTTAACATAATTTAATTAAAAAAATAAAATAAAAACTAAAATATCAGTGAGAATTTTGAGCTAAATTTTGAGCTTACCTAAAGCTCGTCCCACCCGCCCGAAGGAGCACCCACCAACACGACAACACAACTGCCCGAAGGATCACCCACCAACACCAACACGACAACACGTCCATGCCAAAACCACTTCTGTGCCCACGGCTTGGCTACAAAGGCTGAAATATAAATTAAAATCAAAATTAAAAAATAAAATTAAAAGAAATAAAAAAATTAAAATATCATTGGGAAATTCGAGCTTACCTGAAGCTCGGCCCGCCCACCCAAATAAGAGCCCACCAACACCAACACTCAGTCCCTCACACAAAACAGTCCTCGCCAACACTCAGTCCCTCACACAACACAGTCAGTCACAGTCACAGTCGAGAAAAACATTACATTTTCAATGTTCGGTTAATATATAAGCAGTTTTTTAGTCGAAAGAAGTTTCTGGCTGAAAGAATAGTTCGACCGAAAGAATAGTTCAGCCGAAAGAATAGTTCGACCAAAAGAATATTTTGGCTAAATGATGTTTTCAGCCTGAATATCTTTCGACCGAAAAGATATTTCCAGATGGAAAAAATTTGTTCAACTAAATTTCTACATGAAAATCGAGGGCATCATCGTTGTATTGCTTGATTTGGCATTCCATAGTTCGACTGAAACAAATATATTTCAGCCGAAAAATAATATTAGTTCGGCCAAAAGAATGTTTTTCATAATTTTGGAGATGATATTGTCACGAAAGTGTTACCCAGCTCTGTGAATTTACCCTATATTTCTGCCTTCATTTTGTTCTCAAAATAATTTGGATTAGTGGTATCAGAGCAGGCTACTCCTTTTTGTTTCTTTTGCAAGTCCCTGACGAGGTCAGGGTATAGAGAGTTGGGTCTCAAGCTAGTTTCCCTTGAGGATAACCTCTCTCGCGCAACCCAAGTAACCTCCCATGGTGGAAGAGAAGAGGAATGAGGGAGAAAAATAGCCCATCAAGTTTTTGCTCGCGGAAGCCCTCGTGCAACAGGGAAACAAGATGTTGGAGAATTGTTTCCAAATCCTTCAATGGTTTTCGAAAATAATAGTCTCGTCTTCGTCAAGTAGTCGCTTTGGAGACGCTACCCCATTCTAGGTACAAGTTAATTTTGATATTTTCATATTCGAAGGTTAGATTGATGTAGATTCTTTGGAAAAATGGTTAGATTTTCTATAAGGTGATTCTCTGTTCACAATTTTTTCAACAGAGAAAAGATCACCTTTGCACTCCTTAAGGCTCTTCCCCATGTCAAACATTGGTGGGAAACTTAATGAGTGAAAAGTTCCACTGAGAGGTCTGGAACATTTAGGGTTGATACCACTTGATATTTTTTAATGGATGCGGTCAAGGAGAAATATTACCCTGTGCGAAACTATGATGACCGGTATAAGATATGGACCACACTACATCAAAATTGGGACCCAACAGTGTTAGATTTAATAAATACCTTCCATACCTTGTGCACCAAGCTAGGTATCAAATAATCTGAGCGACATCTAGTTCTAAAATACCATAGGGCTCTACACATGTAGGGACCAAATTAATTTCAGTCTATTAAAATCCATAAATTGAAACCGATAAGATTACTTCTACAAATAAAGACTCAATAATTTCTTTCATTCAACATATAAGCATGTTAAATTAATCAAAGAACAACAATTTCATAACAGAATAAAATAAATTACCTCTTCCTGATGCTAATTCCCCCATTGATCTAGTTGTCCCTTGCTGAAGTTGAAACTGTGTCAAACACTGCCCAAAACTGAGTTTTCCTCCCTCCCATCTAGGAGAAACCTATCTGTCTCCCTAGTTCTAGGATACCGTAAGGATATCCTGGCCCCCGTGCCCAAAACCCCCAGCAAACCGGTGCCCCCTGCTTCTGATTCACCAAAAACCACCCAAAATCAAACTCCTCCCACTAAAAAAATATTCCACAGCCCAAAATCACAGACCAA
>JZKD02S1610028.1:102686-118476 GCA_000966675.3 Picea glauca
TTTATTTATTATTATTATTATTATTATTTTAATCCCCCTCATTTGTCTGTAGGGTTTGTTTTCTATTTTCCTATTTGTAGGCATCAGAAACCCCAAGAGAGAAAGCACCTTCTCTACTTTGCATTCAAGCTATTACCTTCTTACCTGGGCATGGGCCTTATTATTTTATTGGTTTACAGATATATGACTTGTTTTCTTTCGGTTTCTATCCTTGGTTTTTTTTTTTTAACATGCGTTTTGGTTGAATTTATCTGGGAGAGAGCATTCAGTACAATCAGAGGTTTTCACAGAGCCATGGATTTCAAAACATTCGGAGTTTGGTGACTTGAAGCTTGGCACTGGCCTCCTGCCAATTATTTTATATATATATATATATATAATTTATATATATGTGAATATTTTTTTTTTTTGCTTGCAGGTTGCATGGAGCTGGAGCTTTTGGAGTTTTTGGAGCTTGGCCCTCAGTCCCAGACTTATATGTGTGTGTGTGTGTGTGTGTGTGTGTGTGTGTGTGTAGATTATTTAGGGTTCCAGGGTTTCTTTTCTAAATTGTTTTAAAGAGTTTCAATGTAACTATTTAGGGATTGTTTAAATTTATGGGTTAATGTTGGAAAAAATTCAATTCCTAAACTTTGTTTCTAGTTTTTGATATTTTTCTGGTTTATTTCTGGGTCGATTCTAAGTAGGTGGGTAGGCCCTTGGCTCCATATTTTGAACAAGGGCTATGATACCATGTGTAGGGACCAAATTAATTTTAGTCTATTAAAATCCATAAATTGAAACCGATAAGATTGCTTCTACACAGAAAGACTCAATAATTTCTTTCATTCAACATATAAGCATGTTAAATTAATCAAAGAACAACAATTTCATAACAGAATAAGAATTACCTAACAGAATAAAATAATTACCTCTTCTTGATGCTAATTCCCCCGTTGATCTAGTTGTCCCTTGCTGAAGTTGAAACTGTGTCAAACACTTCCCAAAACCGAGTTTTCCTCCCTCCCACTAGAAAAATATCACACAGCCCAAAATCACAGACCAATCTTTGCCCCCGCATTCTTCCCTCCAAAATAATGACTCTCCCCCATAAGACTCCTCCCCATCATATCCCCCTTCACCGACTCTTCTCCCCCTTCATTAATTTTCTTATCTCCCCCTTTATTATCTTATCCCCTTCATTAATATCTTATCCCTATATTTAATGTTTCTTCCCCCCCGTATACGTAATTCTTTAATAAATTAAATTATTAACCCCTTTAATTCTTTACTCAAATAATTAATGAGTCAATTAATAATTAATTAATCATTGACAGATATGAACAAGTAATTAATAATAATTAATTAGTTAATATTATTAAGAAATAATTATTGTTTAACTAACATATTAGGACAGTCAGATTATCAAACTAATTATAATTAATAATCCCTATACATCTATTTGAGCAGGGTCGTTACAACACAGGTACATTCTAACTGAAATGGAGTTTATAGAGATCTCATCACTAGGAGTCGCTTATAGATATGATGTCAAAATCGAGTAGAAATTTAAGCAGAAGAACAAGCGAGAATTTGGGTTTGCAAATACAAAACAACAAAAGTATGATAAATGTATTCCTAACTCACAGAGAAGTCAACTTAAAGACAACCAGTCGAAGCCACAATAAAAGAAGGGTAATCGGAAGACAAAGAAGGACATTGGGAAGGGGTGCGACTTCAACAAAATACCTTGGCACAACACTGATGAATGTTTCTTGAAACATTCATTAGTGTTCAAGCTCAAAGAAACATAGATGAGCCTCGACTCAGAATCTGATTCAGACAACAATAAAAGGAGACATATAATCGATTTCGAACCCACTACTATTGTTGCAACCGAAACATTCCAACCAACAGAACCAAAGGATCCTGAGGCGGGGGGCACTTTTTTCCATTCATAGATGTGGGTAAATGGGACCCCACTTCATTTTATTGTTGATATAGGAATCCATAATAACCTCATCTCAACAGAGGTCATCAAGTGGTTGTATTTTCTAACAACACCACACCCACAGCCACAAAACATTAGTTGGCTTCACCAGGGACGAGATCTTCGTGTCAGCCAACAGTGTCACATGTCATACGACATTAATCCCTTCAAGCATGAGGTATTGTGTGATGTTTCCCCACTAGAAGTAGTTGATTTTATGTTAGTCCAACCATATATTTGGATGCGTCATGTTTTTTTATGAGTTTCAACCCTGTAGCGTCATTGTTACTCTTGGGGCTAAGCCCTACAACATACGATAGGTAGTTCCAACTATTGTACCGAGAAAACATTGTCGCAAAGTAATCTCTCATACTACAAAGTTTAACCTCTTCACAACTTGGTTAGAAGAGATGGAAACTACAACCACTTCGTCCTTGGTCCAAGACCCTTCTATCTAGTAGAATCATATCAACAAATTGTAGAAGAGCACCAAGATATTCCTACTATACCTACAGGGGTTCCTCCACACTTCCTAGTCAAACTAAGTTATAATATGTCTTTTCATGTTCTTCATGTTGCATATTCACCGTGAGAGTACTCCCATACTCTGGTAGATCAGGAAGCCCGATTGGTTAACCAAGTCCAACCCTTCCAACAACAGATTCAGAATAGCCTTCAACAAGCCAAGCAGGACAACTTCTTCAACAAGGAAAGTAGCTTACCCAAGTTCAGATTCAATAAAATATTCCCCAGGGACTTCACACAATGGACACCATTTATTCCTAAGGGGGGAGGATTGATCCAGGAGGAAATCGGTGGCCACCCGCCTATTCCACTGGCTCAAAACAAGGATTTCCACCGTGGCATTTCTTCTACATTTTTTCCAAGGTGTTTTCCACCCTTTAATAGATTCAATCTTTTCAGGGTCCACTTTTATCCCTTCTTCAGATATGATATGCTCAAAATGGTGAATTTGGTTCTGATAAAATGAGCATTGGCTCAATTTGGCATATAAGTGGTGTTCTCTTAACACTTTTAACACCATACTCATGTGATTCTCATGATTTTCTTCTGACTTGGAATATACAATGATGTCATCCAAAAATACAATGACAAACTTGTCTAAGTATTCTCAGAAAACACCATTCATTAAGCACATGAAAATAGTTAGTGCATTTGATAACCAAAATGGCACCAATGTGAACTTGTAATAAGCATACATTGTCCTGAAGATAGTCTTGTTGATGTCTTCATATCTGATCCTTACTTGATGGTATCCTGACCTGAGATCAATCTTTGAGAATACTTTTGCATTATTTAACTTATCAAAGAGATCATTGATCCTTGGCAAATGATACTTGTTATTTACAGTTACCTTGTTCAATTGTATAAAGTCAATACACAATCTCAATGTCTCATCCTTCTTCTTTAAAAATAAAATTGGGGCACCCCAAGGTGACACACTTGGGTGTATATACCCCTTCTTCAGAAGATCTTCAAGATGCATTTGCAGTTCCTTCATCTCTGGTGTACTAATCCTGTAGGGAGTCTTGGATACTGGAGCCACTCAAGACAATAAGTTTATAAAGAAATCAATATCTCTCTTTGGGGGTAGTCCTGGTATCTCCTTGATCACATCCTCAAAATCTTTCAGGACCGCATGATCCTCAAGATTTGGCACCTTATCCTTCCTCCATATGAGTTGTAATTATTTGGCAACCTTTCCTGTAACACTTCTTCAGTTGCATTGTTGATATCTCTCAGACAATAACTTCCTTGGTAATTCCTTGAACTGTTCTTGGGTTCCCTTCCTCATTCAGGCATGTAAATGCCTTGTTATGACATTCTAAGACAACATGGTGTTGTTCCAACCAATCCATACCAATGAAATAGTCATATGAACCCAAGGGAAGGATGTTCAAATCTACCTTGGTACTTATCCCATCCATGTCCATTGGACATGATTTAACTAGCTCAACAACGTTTCTCTTGGCTCATGTAGCCAGCTACACCAGCCAAGATTTCCCATGCTTGCTTCTCGAAAATTGAATCTTTCCACTACCTTAGGATCTATATATCTATGACTAGCTCCTGAATCTATTAACATGGTAAAGGCATGGTTATTGATCATACATTCTACTTCAATCATGTGTGATTGAAATTTTTTTTGCTTGTTGTCCATGGATGCATAGATCCTTGGGAATCTTTTTCCCATGTCCTCCACTTTTTCATCTTGTTGTACATTGTGGACAACTCTCACTATATATTTTTTGTGAGGACGGTCTCTATACAAATGATATCCTTTACAACCCCAACATTGAATGAGTGTCTTCCTTGGCCTTTTCCCACATGTCTCAGTCATTCTGGGCTCTCTAGGGGTTTGTTGTCCCTAAGAACTATTTATGAAGAAGGGTGGCTTGTTCCCATTCTTCGTCTATTCCATATTAAAATTATTCTTGCCTTCCCAAGCTCTTTGGAAAGTAGGCTTTCCCTTATGCTGATCGTATAAGCACTTGGATCTTCTTATGGTTTCCTCCAAAGTTTTAGGATCATCATACTGAATTTTATCACTAATTAAAGATGGAAACCCACTCGGGTATCTATGGATCTTAACTATCTCATCCTTGATGAAGGAGACATACTTCAATAGTTCTAAAAATATCCTTTCATGCTCATCAATGGTCATGCTGCCCAGTTTGAGTTCAAACATCTCTTTGATATTTTTGTCATAATACCTCTTTGTAACACCATGTTTCCCCCAATTTGTAAATATAAATATAATGGCCAAGAGACTATGGAAAACTTAATATGTGTGAATGTTTGATTTGATGGACCTTTGTATAAAAGTTCAATGAATGTAAATTCTTTTAATTACTAGAAATATGGATAAGTGTTGCATCACTGTTGGAAGGGGGGTGTACTAAGAAAGACCACGAATGTTATGAAAAGAGATGGTGAAGGGGACCAGGAATGGTTGCGTTGACCTTCACCAAACCAGTACTTACTGGATTTAATTTCTCTAGACCAGAACAATACTCTGACCCAGAAATGAAACACAGTCAGGTTGGTAGGTGGGAAAACATCCTCAAGAGTTAATGAGGGGATGGGGCAGAGCACCCATCTGTAAGGCTTCTAGACCTAACCACGGGATGGGAATTCGATCCACACGCAACCTTGCTGAAAGAGGTAAGAAAGGAAGGTGTGGTGGGAAGAGGAAGACTGACAAAGAGTGCAGATACAATAGATGCATCTCTCGGGTTCAAGGAAGAAATGGAAAATAAATGTTATGGTCACAGGGAGATGGCTAGCGGAGGTCTGATACGAGATGATAAACAGGGTTGGCCCTATTTTCTCGATATCGCGTAAACTATTGCCAATATCATGTGGGAGGAAGAGATTGACCTATGTCCCTACTATCATTGAGCCAGAAGAAAGGATTTCATCGCAACGCATTATGGTCTAGCTCGGGGGTGGCTAGTCGTAAATCCTTTTGGAGTCATTGAGCCTATGGTTGGGTGGAAAAGGGCACCCCAACAACATACACGCATACCCCCAAATGTTAAATTCTTTGAAATTCCGAAGTATCGTCAGCAACCACGCACTAGGGGGGTGCTACGTGGTAGAAAATAAGGAGCGGACACGTGGCTCAATCCCACGGCTAACACATGCCATGTTCCAATTGTCCCAAACAATATTTGAAATGCTTGAAAAATGATGACACCTGGAAATCATCTAGTGTTCCCATGTCACCATAGGTGACATCAACGAACACAACATTCCCATGCTTCTTGACTTTGGAACTTCAGACTTTGAAGGTTTCTACCTCATCACTCTTCGATTTCCCGAAATGTTGAACGAACTAAATACTGAACTGGTGGTCCTTTGTGGCTTCGGAGCTTCAAGCTGCAGAGAAATTCACACCTTCTTCTCCCATTTCTTATGAATGATGAATTCCTAAACTCTCTAGTGATTTATCACTTTGGCACTTTGGATCTTCGAGCTTCAGAAGATTTAATCGGTACTTCACTCAATTCCTCCGAACGTTGAATTCAAGAACCTCTTAACTTTTCGGGGTCCACGTAGTACAATTGTCATCACATAAGATGTTGAGACATCACCCCGATGTGTCAGACTACTATTATTCCAACAAGGTCATCAAAGGTATAATTATGACTGACATGGCATGATTAGAGGAGGTCCAGATCACCCTTGGTGACATCATCATTCCATGTCATACCCCATGCTTCGGCACTTCGTAGCTTCGGATTTCGACAGATTTCTTGACTTATCACCATGTTTCTCCCAAACTCCAAATGGTCGAATGACTGCTTCCTGGAACTTCAAGACTTCAGGGCTCTAGGACTTCAAATATTTTCTTAACATTACCTCTCGGTTCTCCCGAAATCTGAATTTATGAACTACCAAAATTGTGCACGGTTGATCTGTGGACACGTGTCCCTATTTATCAAATGATCCAGATGAGTTCCAAACTTCAGGATTTCGGGAGGAGTCCATTTTGCGTGCACTTCAACCAATTTCCCCGAACTCTGAACCACCAAACTACTCAGGGAAAATTCATGTCTCTCCTCCTCGTGGATGAAATATGGATGAAAATCACTAAGGTACTTCAGAACTTCGAGCTTCAGCCTCTTTTTCTCAGCAAAATGTAAACTTCACTGAAGTCATAAAGTCTGAAGGACTTCGAGGTTAAATTCCATCCACCTTTCCCAGATCTGACGACAGTGAAGGGTCTTCCCTCTCCCGAACTGATCCCAGAACCCCAATTTAGTTTTGTGGCCCATAACCATGGTTAATGTGGCTTTGTTGTCTACCCCACCTCCTGAGCTTTCAAATATGATCCAAGTGTTCTCTCAACACCCTTCTGGAACTCTCGAACTTCAATTCACTCATACATAGCCCATCTAGGTTCAGTGTTGAAACCATGAGCTTTGATACCAATTTGTAGCATCCCCAGCCATCCTAGGGTTGGGCCATGCCACCTTACAGAAAGACTCACTTTCATTTGCGAAAAAGATCATACTTAATAAATTAAAAAGAAACATCTACTTTATGTTAACATACACAGAATTATCCCCGGATGGGGTGATATTGCGTTCCACGCGGCATCATGAGGAGGCGAGGGCTAGCTAGCAAGGCACAACGCCACGTGAAGGGCTCGTGCCTTTGGGCGCCACCCTACGCAGACATTAATTTTCCATTAACCATGGCACGAGGTGCATTTCATTACAGCCTCTCTCCCCATTATGCTCATTCCATGGCTGAGCTCTGTTGGTTTCTCATCTCTCCCTACGCAAGCCTCACCTGGTTCTCCTCGGGGCAGTCTTCAGGTGAATTTTTCGCATTCTGCGAGCTCGTTGGTGTTTGTTTCTGGTCGCAAGCTCCCTGTCGTTGTCCCTGCTACCCAGCGCCCCCTAGCCAGCAAGAGACGTGTCCCATGCCTCGGCCTCGAGGGCGCCTACACAGAGGCTCTCCATGGAGACCTCGTCGCCCCCCCGTTTCGCCGCCAACGTCGCCCTCATCCTGTTCTTCCCCCCTCACCTTGTCGGACACCGTTCCTGCTTCTACCGACCTGGCTTCAGAGAGAATGGATGGTTTGGCCATTGTCCCCTGGTTTCCAACTCCCACTTTGAGCCACCTCCCGGTAAAGCCTTCGAGCAAATCTCCACCATTACCAACTCTTACCTCAGTCGAACCGACTATGGCAGAACCACCTCCTGGCAAGCCATGGCGCACTGAACACCAGGCCCAGAACCCATTCTCTAACGCTCAACTCAGGGAAAGCTTGGCAATCATCTTCGGTTTGATCTTAGAGCTCCGCCAGGGGGTGGACGACCTCCAATTCTGGGTGCTCGCGGTGGACCGGAATGTTGCTTCTTTACTCCAGCTCCTTACCTCCATGCGTGAAGCTGCACCCTCCGACCCGAATGGTGAGACAACTACAGTGCACCCCGCGAGCGCAACTGATGATGGGAAGACTCTGAAGCCGAGCCTTCTTAGCGAGGAGCCACATGGAACCCAGCATGCGGAGCATGCACAGGAGATGGACACGGAACAGGAAGGAGCGCAGGACACTCAGCCAGCCGTCAACACCGAAGGAGGAGTGGATGTGGTAAAGTGTTGGGATGATCAGGTGACTTACATCGAGGAGGAGCCTTGGTTAGAGGTGGACCACAACACCTGGCAAGGCTACCGGGCGAATGTCTTAGGTTTCTTTTAGTACTCTATGGTTTCTTTTAGTACTCTATGGTTTCTTTTGATACTTTTACTCTTAGCTAATGTCTAGTCAGCTTGAACAGGTCATTTGACTTCTCAAAATTTTTGTTTGACTATCATGTTGGCCGGACTAGTTTCCCCTCTGTTGGGGCAATCCAGTAATTGCAGCTGGTATCCTATCTGTACTGTGCACCTTTTTTGGTCCAGGGAGGCCCTTTATATCTAATATCACTCACTTACTTACAAAAAAAAAACATACACAGAATTATACAAAAATGTATAGTAAATACACACATGTGTAACATACAACATGTAATTAAGCATATATAAAGAGCACTTATAGGTTTAATAATGCCACCAACTACGTGCAAGCCTTCCAAAAACCTCCCAGCCTTATACCACACTGCTCCAAGCTATTATCAATGGGTCACCCCCAAACTAGGACTAAACTCCACCCATGGTAAAGCGAATCCTAGGCTAGGTTGAGGTTACAAAGTCTCCAAGAAGGATTATGTCCCAAGAGTCCACTCATGTCCAGAGCTTATAGTTCCTCATTCCCCACATGCCTGTCCCACCCCAGGGAGTTTTCCCTTTCTCTACTCGACAGTCCTTTGGCTGCCCCACTCCCCTTCCAGGGCTTAAGCAACAGATCAAACATGAAGTCTTAGAGCACTACAACTTTCATGAGGATCCCTCTCGGAAAATCACTTCCACAACAACCTCTCTCACCTGGAGAGAGTTTCCCATAGGACTGATAACCTGCTTCTTCAGTCCAACTCCTAGGCCATTCTAGTTAGGGTAATAACAACAAAAAAATCGGGTATGGGATCTGGTAATGACAACAAGCCACACCAACCCATAGAAAAGCATGGGCATAAACAAAAAAATGGCTAGGGTGCAATATCGCTTAGGAACTCTGGAGTCATTATATGCTTCACAAGAAAAGTACCAGCTAGCTTCACGGGGTTTGCAGGTATTAGAGCTTCCAGGATTCCATAGTGTGTGAATATTGCAGAGGTCAACGATGGAGATGATGGCTCAGTGCCTCGGTGCATGAGTGAATGGGGAGAGGATCCCAAAACAAAATATTTCCCCCCACCTAAATTTGCATGTGCCCTGATTGACACATGGCTCTCCCGGAGCTCGTTTCTCTCCACTTGGGATCCATACCCTCTTCCATGAGACTTAGGATAAAACAATTATCCTCACCTTAGTCTTTAGGAAATAATCATATAATATTCTCGTGTGGTTAATCCCTCAAACTTAGCGCTTTTTCCCTAGTCTCCTAGCCCCTTCCCCTTCCCTACTTAGTGGGGCTTAGTCCCCCATAACTTTTTCTTTATAGTCGGTCTTTTTATTTTAATGATATGCATAATTACATATACAAAAATAGGCTCACTAACCTTAAGCTATCCAGGCTCTCTGGCCTAATATTCACATAAGCCTTCGAGCTTATAAACACTTGGCTCACCAACCTATAGACATAATTACAATTCAGGAGGAGCTCGACCTTGGGATATTACATCTAGTTAAGTTATATGTTTCACACATAGTAAAAAAGATTACTAGTGTAGTAGATTAGTTATTACCTATCCAACTATATATACATATATATAAACAACAACCAAGATCATTAATCTCCCATTATTATTATGACTATTCTAAATTAATTTGATGTAACACATCCATTTTCCAAATTCCAACTATGATTTTTAAATTTTCACTTTCCAAATTCCAACTATGATTTTTAAATTTTCAAATGAAAACAATAATTTTTTTTATATTTTTTAAATAATTAAATTATATTTATTTGAATATGTATTCATCTATAAATTTTAATTACTCTTCTAAGTTTTGCAATATCTCATGAGAAGAATTGGAACAAACACTTGACATTCTATTAACATACATTTCCACTTTGAATAAACCAAAATAACAAAAATGAATTATTTGAAATTTATATATTAAAATTTCACATTGATTCTCCATTGCTTATAACGTTAAGCTGAAGAGTGCTGCATTAATTTGATTTTGTATCTGCTGAAGTTATGATTACATCATTGAAAAACCAACCCATGTGGTACTCATTTAAAAACTACCCTATCTCCATGCGATGCTCATAATAAAACCTATCCTAAATCGTAAAAGAGCTTCATGATAAGAATACGAGGGCTTTTCAATATTTTAATTTTATCCGATACAGAACTAAACAAAATCAAATACATATAACCCCAAAATGGATGAGACGAGATCTCACTGATAATTTAATACATATAACCCCAAAATGGATCTCACTGATAATTTAGGTAATTTATGTATTTGTAGTTTTGTTCATGAAATTTATATAATTGAAGTGTTTTAGAGATTTTTTTAGTAAACTGAATCTATTTTTAAGAAATATAATTTAAAAAAAAAAATAACAATTTTATCCAAATTTATATTACTAGATATTAAATAAAAGAACAAAAAAATAAACAACATCATTATATATAAATTAATTTATTAAATTAAATATATCAATAAATATCATTATATATAAATTAATTTATTAAATTAAATATATCAATAAATATCATTATATATAAATTAATTTATTAAATTAAATATATCAATAAAAGGTATGAGAAAATGTATATTTGTCAGCATCAGATACAGGACTTGGAGGTATATAATAAATTAATTTATTAAATTAAATATATCAATAAAAGGTATGAGAAAATGTATATTTGTCAGCATCTTGGAGGTAAGGGTCATTTTTGGGACTAATCTCTCGTTGCCAACTTTAAATTTTTCCCCAGATTTGTACATCGGGAGAGCTTTTCCTCTACCAGATGGCACGAAGTATGCTCCATTCACAATCATATCGCTCACTGATTTCCACAACCACCCCGTCGCACAAGAAGCAGAAACACTGTAACACCCTTCCCGCCATGACACCTGCTTCTTATACTCCTCTTTTGGAGCCACGAACAGATTCCCTTCACTTCTAATGGTGGGATGCATGCTTCCTCTAATTGCATATATTCCCCATTCTTCATAGTTGTTATTGGCTACGTGCACATACCCATATCTGCACCTGCAAAGATTTAACCAATGCATGAATGCAATGCACAGACGATCTTACCACTGTGCCAACAAAAATAAAATCGAGGATAAAATTACCTTGGCATTCTTTGCATGAGGCCTGGTCCGAAGTGGTTGTATGCAACGGTTACCTTCATGTTTTTATCTGCTGCATATTCATCGCTGTGACCTAACAACAATTAAAGTTTGTAAGAGCAGTCATAACTCAAGATTACACAACAAAAAAATGATATTCTTATTATTAATATTACATGTATATATAGTTGGAATCAGATCCAAGTATCTCCAAACATAGAGAAAGTTGTTGAGAGAATCTCTCAACAACTTCCTACAAATCTAGATTCAAACCAAATCCAAACCAATGTATTGTAAGCATTAATCCAACACCCTCATTTAATGCTTACATTCAAAATAACTTACAATACTAAAATCATGATTACAAAATTTGTCATATGTCTTTGTGTGACTGGTCCTCATACGCACTTACACCCATCTTTGAACTTCATAGACACGCTCTTTTTCTCCCATCATCTTTGAGCTACCACTTCATATAGCACAGATAAAATTGCTTCCGACCATCTTTGACTTTCTTTGTACAACCGACTCTTCTTGACTTCGCAAGGACAATCTCAATACTAAATTATCCTATGGATACACTACCATATGTTGAATTCCCCCGAAGAGCAAATTTTAACAGTTATATAGGACAGTGATCTTATTACTGGATATTTTCAAAAGTTAATCATACAACTGACCTTCTTAAAACACATCTACAACAATATAAACAAAGATAACATGTAATTGACGATCTTGAAGCACCGAAGTAGAATAGGAATCTCTAGCTTTTAACAGACTTGTAAACATACTCAACTAGTGAATATATTCTTACATGAAACCAAAGTACGTGAAGAACTACTAACCTAAGATATGTTGTTCAATTCATTGGTTCTGTATTATAAAATTTTACACTCAAAATAATGTTAATAGATATTAACACTAATTCAAAATATTATCTTCTACTTAAAAAACTCCATGCAACAAACAATTCCACATAGCAAACCTTTTTGTCGGCATCAAACAAATTATTCCATCTCTAATCAATATATTAGAAGAAAATTATAAAGACCAAACTCCTTGCAGCGCTTCCACTTCAAAACTCGTTCGATCTCCATTGAAAATCTAATCATATGTTTCTGCACTTGATTTAACACCAAAGGTCTGCACCTTTGGTCCCTTGTCTCCAAGATTCAGTAGCACCAAAGCCTGGGAATTTCACGCATCCATACACCTAAAGGATGAAAATCATGGTCACTCAGAGGTAGGGGTGACTTGGCTTTGGATCAGCGATTCTAAACAACCACGAAAAGATTATTGCAGCCATCAAATTCAACTCGCTTTCCTCTTTATAACCACATCTCTGGTGATGGCAATAAAAATTTACGCAGTTGGCTACTCGTACTCCTTCACAAACCCGTGAGATCTCCCTTTAGCAGCAAGAAAAGTTTTCACAAGCAACGCCCTCATATAGTGGAATTAACATTGAAAGTAATAACCCACCAACAATCAATCTACAACACTAAAAAGCTACGGTCAAGGCATTCACATTCTCCTGGCCCTCCTGCAAGGGAGTCAGGCTAAAACCGGCTCTAATACCAAATTAAAGTTTGTGAAAGGAGCCATAACACAAGATTACACAACAAAAAAATCATATTCTTATTACTTATATTACAAGTATATATAGTTGGAATCAGATCCAACTATCTCCAAACATAAAGGTAGTTGCTGAGAGAATCTCTCAACAACCTCTTACAAATCTTCAACAGATTCAAACCAAATTCAAACCAATGTATTGTAAACGTTATTCCAACAACAACATTACCTCCATTCATCCATGAAGTAATATTCAACACCCATCCATAAATAATATAATAATAATAATAATCTACTTTTAAAGTCACGGCTAAGCCACATCAAATTGGTGTATAAGATCCTTTGTTTATGGGACAAGGAACCCCTCCACCCAACTATTTGATTGTAAAATCTTCGAAAACATACATACCCTATCCTCTAGATTTGAACTTATTACCTCTTAGGAGGAAACACAAATCATGAAAGAAAATAAGAAAATCAGATGATAATGCATGGAGAACTTAATTAGCTTAACTTGCCTTATCATGGTATGAGAAACTATTGTTGGATTAATCATTTCACCACCTAGCGGCAGATCGGTGGCCGTGTTGACCCTTCAAGATTTGAAGAATTAATTACTCTAAACAGTGGCCACCTTAACTTTTGAAGGCAACAAAATTTTATCATCCCCTTCATTAAATTTTATCGTTTCTAAAATCGTAGGGGCAATTGATGTTAGTATAAATATTTTTGAATAGAAGTAATTTTTTAATTCTTTCTATGGATTCTGCGTTTATGATTTCATGTTATTGAGTTTGTAAACTCATTTTTGTATGCAGTAATTATTTAACGCAGTAATTAAATTTTATTTAACGCAGTAATTATTTTGATTGTACCGATTGCAAATCCGATTTTATATTTATTCTAAGTTTACCTGTTAAATTTCCACTAAGCTCTTTTTGTTTTACTAAAAACTCCAAACCCAAAAGTGGTGCCCCAAAGTCTGTAAGTATTTTGCAATTCGGCATTTCTTGTTTCGTTTTGCTTTTGCATCCGGTGTTGTCAAACCCCGAACTCCGATCTGCCTGGGCCCACGGCTTGATTGCATTTCTCGAATCTGCAATTCTCTTTGCATTTTGTTTTTGTATCGAGCGTTTGTAAACGCCGATACACAAAACGCCGAAAGGGCTGGGCCCACAGCCATTTCGCGATTCTGCAAATTTTTTGGGTATTTTGTTTTGGCATGAGTGCCTGTAAGCGTCGAACCTCGAGTGCCGACGCGCCTCTGTTTTTCACATACAAGACACCATAGATATGGCATCTCCGTCCTGTGATTCCATCCATTCCACACCGGTACTAATACTCGACACCGTCTCTGTTACCAGAACGTTGCCAGCCACGCTGCGCTTATAGTCGTGGATGTGCAATCTATGAATAACAACGTTTCTCACATTCCAAAGGCGGATGCAAGGCCCGTTGACTCCTCTTCCATCGATAGTTTTGTGGCTTGTTACAAACAGGGGCATCTGAAGCTTTATGTTCATATCTTTAGCAAAAACAAGCCAAAGTGGACGTTTCCAAGTCACGCCATATCTCAAACTAGCAGGCAACGGTTTTGTAGGATTGTCGTTCGGTGTGGTGACAGTGTAGATTTCTCCTTCTTTTCCTCCATAGGCCGCGCTTCCGAAACCCAGAGCACAATCTGCCAACTTCCTTCGATTTTGTGCCCAATCTGCATCTTTTCTCCAACAGTTGTCAATGGGGTTAGAGCTGGTGCTACTTGAAGTTGAAGAAGACAAGGAGGCCTGTAACAAGAGGGAGACCAACGCTAAAAGAAGCCATGCACCTGCAGCAATAGAGATAGATATGTTGAAGGGTGCACAGGGAGATAAATTCATCTTACCCATCTTACAAGACTTTTCAAAAATGTTGAATGTATGCAAGAAACTGTTGAATGGAGAGATAAGGGGATCAGATTGTATACTTGGAAATAATGGAGATGTTATCTAGTTGTTAGCATCAGTAATAAGCGCGGGTTATACGAGCCAGTTAGAAGAGTCAGATCATTGTTAAGAGTCAGTTGTCTAGTTGTCTTTTGCTTTGCATGTAGCCGACTCACGAGAGTCTTTTCCTATATAAGGATGTAATCCGTCTTCGTTTAATATCAAAGAAGTGAGCGTAGCCTCACCGTGTATATTTTTATCTTGGTACCGTGAGAGTTTTTTTTCATGGTTTGATTGGAGTAAGGTTATATGCATGAATTTAATTCATGCGTGAAGAAGAATTAAGTGGAAGAGCGTAAGAGTTTGAAAAAAAAAAAAATCGCGTGAGTTTTTTTTTATTAAGTGGATATTAAGTGGATTGCATGGATACGTTTTTTTTTATTATTAAATGCATGTTATGATTTAAAGATACATGCATGAGAAATGGTGGAGGTAGCAAAGGCACATACTTGACTTTTTGTTTTTAAGTGGATGGTTATTCACTTTTTTATTATTCTTATTAAAAGTGAAGTTTATTAAAGTGAATATTGGAGTTATTATTTCAAAGTGAATATTGGAGTTATTATGAATATTGGAGTTTATTACTTTAAAGTGAATATTATTATTCATAGTGGGAGTTATAAGGTTTTTTAAAAAGTGGAGATTTTTGGATATTAAGTTGCATGCATGCATGATATAAGCTGAGAACAGAGATTGAGTCGGATTGGTGGTATCCGAAGGCAGAGCGACAAAACGTTGCACATCCTTGGTGATTTTCTGGCAGAGACCTACCTCAACGAAGCCAACAAGTTAGATGGCTCGAATTTCATTAACTAGAAATTCAAGATGCAGACGCTCATGGAGGGCTATGGTGTCTGGAACATTGCGAATG
>JZKD02S1610028.1:155584-171836 GCA_000966675.3 Picea glauca
AAATAAAAGTACTGTTAGGGTTAGATAACATACCATGTTGATGGCTTTCTAATTTGCAAGGTTATGGTAACATGGTGTCATGGCCCTGGGCGCCTTAGTGTATTTTATTGACATGACGATGTGTAAGGAGCAATGTCTTGTATTATAACATTGAATTATGTAAGGGTAATATATGTCATTATAAATTAAGGTGCCATTTTTAGTGTTAGGTATTTTATGAAAAATAATGGCATTGTGGACTTATCCTAATACGATTAAAACTTTGGTTACTGATGGTTATAAAAATAAGGTCCTAGAACCAAGTACCTTGAATTACTAAGATTGTAATGGGGGAATCTGCAATTACTTATATTTACATTCTTAAACGGTTGGGCTGGGTATCTCGTCTACTAATGGAGTTCAAGGGAGTATTGGGCCATTATTACATGCCTTGAGCCGTGGGAACTACCTTGTCTTAACATTGTTTGGTCATTGTCGGAGTCCTTCGGACATCCGCGTCCGTAGAGTTAGTGGTTGTCTTGAGTTGTTGTTGTACTTGGACGAGATCGTTCTTTTGCCTGGTCTTCTTATGTCGGGCGGGATATAGTCACCCCCTGGTAGCCTTAGGAGACATGTCTGTGTGTGTGATTTTTCTGTGTAAAGAATCCAATTCCGTATCAAGAGTCTCGGGCCCTTTAAAGGCAGGGTTTCCACTCTTTTGACACACCTGACAGAGATTACTAGTTTCTTTCTGAACAGTCAGCTAGGAGCCTGTCTAATCTTCTTTCGAGAAGACATAAGACTAAAAGCCCTTATTTTCTGTGCAGAAATAGTAAACTCTACTATTGGATTCTTACATCTGTGACTGTACTGTACTTAACACCTGGTGTCATTTTCTGCTTATAGCTGCTAGTTGTACACCTTATGTCTAGGGGCGTTTATTGCTTGTTGTCACTGGGATATGTCGGGGTCGTCCTGTTTTGTTCTTCTTGCTTGCGTCTTGTTCTAGGTCGGGTTACTAGTTTCTGCCTAAGCAGTCGGCCAGGAGCTTGTCTAATATTCTTTCGAGAAGACATAAGACTAAATGCCTTGCTTTCCTGTACAGAAATAGTAACCCTAATACCATGGATTCTTCCCTCTGTGTTCTTACTGTGCACCCCCAGTATGTTTTAATGTTTGTGTTGTGCGCCTTATGCCTATGGTCGTACATTGTTGCAGTTACTCGTTGTGTGCCTTCGGTCTTCTTGTGCTGAACATCGTGGTTGCGTCTTGTTGGTTGTTGAGTGGTGGCGTAGATCAAGTGTGTTTGTTACTTCTACACGCGCGCACACACCTTAAACAAAAAAAAAAAAATTGCACCTGTTCTTAGAGTTGTTGTCGTAATGAGGAGGTCGTTACAATTGATTATTACTTAATCCTATATATATCACAAATAACATCAAGGATCATTAGTTTCCCATTATTGTCATTACTATGCTAAATTAATTTCATGTGGTACATCTAATTTTCCATTCCACCTATGATTTTTAAATTAAAATAAATGATGAAAATAATGATTTTTGTTATATTTTTTAAATAATTAAATTATATTTATTTGAATATGTATTCATCTATAAATTTTAATTACTCTTCTATGTTTTGCAATATCTCATGAGAAGAATTGGAACAAACACTTACATTCTATTAACATACATTTCCACTTTGAATAAACGAAAATAACAAAAATGAATTATTTGAAATTTATGTATTAAAATTTCACATTATATACATAAATTTGATTCTCCATTGCGCATAACGTTACGGTGAAGAGTGCTGCATTAATTTGATTTTGTATCTTCTGAAGTTATGATTACATCATAGAAAAACCAGCCCATGTGATACTCATTTAAAAACTACCCTATCTCCATGTGATGCTCATAAAAAAACCTATCCTAAATCGTAAAAGAGCTTCATGATAAGAATACGAGGGCTTTTCAATATTTTAATTTTATTCGATACAGAACTAAACAAAATCAAATACATATAACCTCAAAGAGGAGATCTCATTCAAAATTTAATACATATAGCCCCAAAATGGATGAGAGGAGATCTCATTGATAATTTAGGTATTTGTAGTTTTGTTTATGAGTAATTTTTTATTTTTTTTATCAAAGATAGTTATTTTTTATTTATAGGAAATGGGTTGGGTGGGAGCCTAATCAATCCCTGTTACATACTCTTTTTCTAAAAAAATTGGTAGCCCTTTGACATGATCTTACATAGTTGAGAGAATTCAAACTTATGGAATAAGATAACAGACTAGGACTTTGTCATTCTTTGAGAACTTTTTTTGGGCTAAGAGACAACCCATGTTTGCCCTTGTATCCACTTCCTTGTTTAGATTTCGGAGGATATGATAGATGAAAATGGAGGTGAAATTTTGCGTTACTTTACGAAGTCTCTGCAGGGTCTTGTTGAGCATCGGGTTGTTGAAGAAATTGCCAGAGTTTAGAATTTTTATCAGGATTTTCGAATCCCTGAAGACTTGAATGCCTTTTTCATCGTTCCCTTGAGCAACCTGGCAAGCTTTGAGTAGTCCTAAGATTTCTGCCTGGTTATTAGTGTTTTTCCCCAGGCCCCAACTGAAATTGTCTTTGCTTTGAATGTTCGTGGAGTATATTACACCCGCAACTCCTGAAATCATTGGATTTCCTTTAGAAGCTTCATCGAAGAATATTGTAGCTTTGCCCTGATTCTTCCACCATTTTTGAAAATCCTGTTCAGGGATCTGAAGCCGCCACTCTGGATTGGAGCAAGGCTGAGAAGGGTTCTTTTTGTTACTAACTTGTTGTATAGGTGCACCAAGCCAACTTATCTCTTCTGGGAGGAGCGCGCTATCTAGCTTGTGAGGCCGATTCTCCAAAGTCTCCAACAATAGTGCTTTGGCTTTGTCAGCCACATCTATGGGGGTGCGCAAACTGTTTTTGAAGGTGGCTTCATTCCTTGCTAACCACATTTCCCAACACATGCATTTTGGAATGGCATACCAGATTTTGGTCCATGTGGATTTACTCTTCAATGCATGGGGAGAGCGCCCTTCCCAGGAGGCTATTAAGTTGACAACTATGAGCTGCGATGGGATTTGGGCGTTGAGCCCTTGTATAGCCTGCATATAGACTTCTTGATTGTAGGGGCAGTTAATGAACATATGATCAATCGTTTCCTGAGCCGCGTTGCAGAGAGGGCATCTGTGGTGCTCGAAAAAAGCTCATTTAGCTAAGTTATCTCATGTCAGGACTCTTCTATGCATGAGAACCCAACAAAAGAAGTTGATCTTTGGGAGACCAAAGGGGTCCAGGATGAGTTTCCACAACGATTGAGAGTGGATCTGTGGGTGCTGGGATTGGAGGGATGTGAAGCCATGTGACACTGTGTATGCCTCGGTCTTCCCCCATCCCCATTTGTCACTTGATCGCAGGTGGACTGGAGCCAAACCAGAGATCACCGCGTGGAAGGAGTTGAGTTGTGCTTGCAGCATGTCTGGAGGGCGGGGGATAGCCCAGGCAAGCCAGTTCCCACCCGTGTCCCATGAAGAGATATCGACCAGCTTGTGGATGCCCTGTTGCATAATCTAGGCACACAGATATGCGAAATATGGGACAAAATTGAGGGGTTGGAGGCCCATGATTTTATCTTCCCACAACCGGGTTCTTCTCCCATTTCCAGGGATTTGGTACAGGTGCTCTTTAAAAAATTCCCATCCCCGACTGCAGAGCTTCCATAGGGTGGTTCCTTTGTGAGAAGCTCTGTCATCCATGGTGTTCATTGATATCCCTTGCAAATATTTTTTGATGAGGATCTGACTTACCAGGTGACGTTGATTTGAGAAGATTTTCCATAAAATCTTTCCTCCCATCGCGAAATTAGCCATCTCGGGGTCTCTTACGTGAAGACCACCTTCTTGAGAAGGCCTTTTCACTATGTCCCAGCTTACCAAATGATTTTTTTTTTGGTTTCCCTTTCCTCCTTGCCACAGGAAATTTCGTATTAGTTTGGAGAGTTGCTCGGTGATCATTTTTGGGGCTAAGAGAAACATAGCTTGGTAATCAGAAGAGAGGAGAGAACATATTTTACAAGTATGAGCTTCCCTGTTGTGGTTAGCTACTGACCACCCCAAGCAGTAATTTTTTCCTTGATTTTGTTGATGATTTCCGGCCATAGGGGGGCCTTGCTGATTCCCAAAGTTAAAGGTAGTCCTAAGTATTTGATTTTATCCCAGGAGGCGAAGCTCGTGAACCTGGAAGGGATTGAGCAATTCAGAGTATGGATTGTTGATCTACTCCCCATTCATACACTATACTTTTCCTCCTATTAACCAAAGCTCCAGAAACTTTGCAGAAGCTCTGAATAACTTTGTTGAAATCCCTTGCTATATTAAGGGAAGCACCTCCCAAAAGAAGCGAATCATCGACGAACATGGCGTGGTTGATTGGCTTAGTTCCTCTCGCCACCCTGATTCCTGGAAGTGTTCCAATTAACTTGTTTGCTGTCATCTTTCGTCTTAGAGAATCTGCCATCAAAATGTACAAGAAGGGGGACAGAGGGAAACCTTGCCTTATGCCCCTTCATGATTTGAAATATCTTGTTGGTCTGTCATTTATTAAGGGGGCGATCCACGACTTTCCTATGCATGCTTTAATCAGGGAGATACAAACACTGCTGAAGCCAAAAGTGGAGAGAAATTGGAGGAGGAAAGAGTTTCTTACTTGATCGAACGCATTTGCCATGTCCAACTTGATGATCATCCCTTGCTCTTGGCCTTGGTGGCTGGAATGAATGGATTCCTGCACGAGGATCGCGTTATCCAAAATGTGTCTGCTTTTAACAAACCCTCCTTGGCTAGGAGAAATGAGCTTTTCCAGAAGTGGCTTGATTCTATTCGCAAAGAGTTTGGAGAGAATTTTGTAGGAAGCATTGCATAATGAGATTGGCCTGAAGTGGTCAAAGGACACTGGGTTCGCTTCTTTAGGAATTAGAGCTAGGAAGGTGGATTTTGTGCATACTCCCACATTGGCTTTCTAGAGGAAGTTTTTGATCATCCGAAACAAATCAACCTTGATGATATCCCAACATATTCTGTAGAAGTGGATGGAGAATCCGTCAGGTCCTGGATCTTTTTCTAGCTCCATCGACCAGATGACATTGTTGATTTCATCTTCAGAGAAGGGTTTCAAGAGACTTGCGTTGTCCTCCTCATTTACCCTTCTCGGAATGTGAGAGAGGAAGTCTAAATATTACTCCTTAATTTCCACTCCTTCTTCTTTATACAATTGCTGAAAATGTGAGGTTGCAACCTCTTTTAATTGAGTTATTCCTTTGTGAACGGTCCCATCGGTGGAGGTAATCTCTGCAATGTGGTTTCTAGAAAGGCGAGCTCGAATTTGCTTATGGAAGAAGGCATAATTTTTGTCACCAGCCTCGAGCCAAAGATTACGAGATTTGAGTCTGAAGGACTCTTCCTCCATTCTGAAAGAGTAGAGAGTGTTGAGCTGGGCTTCTTGCCCTTTCTAAATTTCAGAGTGGGAAATGTCTTTGAGCTCCAGGTCCAATTGTAGATCAAGCAATTGTTTGATGGTCTCATTTCTAAGGCTAGTGGGGGACTCTGACGATTTTTTTATCCATTCTTTCAGGGTTGTTTGGGTAGCCTTTAATTTCTATTCCCACACAAAGATGGGCAATCCAATGACCGGGGGTGACCAGGCCTTCAAGACTGTGTCCATAAATCCTTCCCTGTTTGCCTAGAGGGGGTTGAACTGGAAGGGAATGGGCCCCAATTTTTCCTCTTCTTCAAACATGAGTAGAATGGGTTTATGATCTGAAGTCAGCTTTGGCAATATTTTTGTGGTGACAATCTTATTTTTGGAGAGGAAGGTGCTCTGGAGTAAAAATCTCTCTAGATGGGCTGAACTGTGCTCCGTCTCATCTCTATTGTTTGACCAAGTGTAGAGCCCTTTTTTTGGTTTAAAGTCCATCAAGTTCCATTGCTGAATTATGTCTTCCACGGGAAGGAAATGGTCCCTATTACTATTCCCTCCTCTTTTTTCCGTTATCTCAAAAACTAGATTGAAGTCTCCTGCTAGAATTATGTTATTGGGAGAGTGAGCATCTAGGAAATCAGAAATGGTTTGCAGCAATCTTTATTTTCTGCATAGAGGACCGTGACATAAAGATTAAAGAGGGCGATAGTGATCTTACTTGAAAGATGTCGGAGTTCGGTATAGATCCAGCGTTGCGTTTCGAAGGAGTTTTCCAGGTGGAATGTATCTTCCTCAGAGAGAGTGGCGAGCCCACCACATGTGCCCCTTGCACTTACTGCTTTTCCAGCTTTTTTTTTCCATTTCACTTTGCTAAGGTCGAGAAGGGCATCCCCTTCTATTTTAGTCTCTTGGAGCATGAGGATCTCGGGAGATTATGTTTTCAAAAGGTTCTTCATAGCTTCATCTTTTAAGGGGTTCCCCAAACCTCTGCAGTTCCAAGAGAATAAACACATTATTTACTAGCAGAGGGGGGGGGTAGGCCCTCCCTTGGGAGGCCTGGCTCTAGTATTTATGCCAATGAACATCTCAATCGTGGGTTGGCTGCCTTGCATCTTTTGTCTCTCAGCCTCTTCTTCCCTTGCCTCTCTATGAGATTTCCGGCCGGCTCTTTTCGATGGCCTCTCGAATGTCTCATCTTTTGAGGATCCTGAGATCTCTGGAGTCTTCTTCCAGTCTTCTTCCTTATCATCTCTGCGTAGGTTGGATTATCATCTTTGCGTAGGTTGGAGGCTCAAGGCTCCTCTTTGTGATCCTTTATGAGTAATTTGAGTGTCCAAGTTTGTATAATTATAGTGTTCTAGAGATTTTTAGTAAGATGAATCCATTACATAACTGGATACCAGGAAAAAAAACCAAAAAAAAAATTTAAACAACATCATTGTTATATAAATTAATTTATTAAATTAAATATATCACTGATAATTTAGGTATTTGTAGTTTTTGTAGTTTTGTTTATGAGTAATTTGAGTGTCTAAATTTATATAATTGAATTGTTCTAAATTTTTTTTAGTAAACTGAATCTATTTTTAAAGAAATACAATCTAAACAACAAAAAAAAATAACAATTTTATTGAAATTTACATTACTAGATACCAAAAAAACAAAAACAATGTTTAAACAACATCATTATTATATAAATTAATTTATTAAATTAAATATATCAATAAAAGGTATGAGAAAATGTATATTGGTCAGCATCAGATACAGGACTTGGAGGTAATACAGGCTAGGGCTCCTGCATCCTGGGTCATTTTTGGAACTAATCTCTCGTTGCCAACTTTAAATTTTTCCCCAGATTTGTAAATCGGGATAGCTTTTCCTCTACCAGATGGCATGAATTATACTCCATTCATAAACATATCGCTCACTGATTTCCACAACCACCCAGTCGCACAAGAAGAAGAAGAAACACTGTAACACCCTCCCGCCATGACACCTGCTTCTTATACTCCTCTTTTGGAGCCACGAACCGATTCCCTTCACTTCTAATGGTGGGATGCATGCTTCCTCCAATTGCATATATTCCCCATTGTTCATAGTTGTTATTGGCTACGTGCACATACCCATATCTGCACCTGCAAAGATTTAACCAATGCATGAATGCAATGCACAGACGATCTTACCACTGTGCCAACAAAAATAAAATCGAGGATGAATTTACCTTGGCATTCTTTGCATGAGGCCTGGTCCGAAGTGGTTGTATGCAACGGCTACCTTCATGTTTTTATCTGCTGCATACTCATCGCTGTGACCTAACAGCATTACCTGCATTCATCCATGAAGTAATATTCAACACCAATCCAAAAATAATATAAACAGCAATAACGATAATCATGAAAGAAAATGACAAAATTGGTTGATAATGCATGGACAAGTTAATTAGCTTAGCTTGCCTTATCATGGTTTGAGAAACGGTTGTTGGAAATAGTAACTGCAGTGGAAGCGAGCGTGACATCAACCAAACCGTCTGCACAATTGGAAAGGGTATTGTGATCGATCCACATATCTCTACAAGACACCGCAGATATAGCATCTCCGTCCTGTGATTCCATCCATTCCACACCGGTACTAATACTCGACACCGTCTCCGTTACCAGAACGTTGCCGGCCACGCTGGGCTTACAGTCGTGGATGTGCAATCCATGAATAACAACGTTGCTCACATTCCAAAGGCGTATGCAAGGCCCGTTGCTAATGTGGACTTTGACTCCTCTTCCATCAATAGTATTGTGGCTTGTTACAAACAGGGGCATCTGAAGCTTTATGTTCATATCTTTAGGAGAATTCAATCCAAAGTGGACGTTTCCGAGTAACGCCATATCTCAAACTACCAGGCAACGGTTTTGTAGGATTGTGGGTAGGTGTGGTGACTGTGTAGATTTCTCCTTCTTTTCCTCCATAGGCCGCGCTTCCGAAGCCCGGAGCACAATCTGCCAACTTCCTTCGATTTTGTGCCCAATTTGCATCTTTTCTCCAACAGTTGTCAATGGGGTTAGAGCTGGTGCTACTTGATGAAGACAAGGAGGCCTGTAACAAGAGGGAGACCAACGCTAAAAGCAGCCATGCGCCTGCAGCARTAGAGATAGATATGTTGAAGGGTGCATAKGGAGATAAATTCATCTTACCCATCTYACTAGACTTTTCAAAAATGTTGAATGTATGGAGGAAACTRTTGAATGGAGAGATAACGGTAACGGGATCAGATTGTATTTGGGTCGTTATGGAAAATTTGCTTATGTAACTAACTATATATAGCTTTGGCTTTCTTTCACAATGTATGTAGCGTATGATCAGATAATATGCAGCCGCCGAAAAGACTGCAGCCGGCGTTTTCCTTACACCTGCTTATGCAGGGATAAGGGAAAGGAATCGTTATAATCGGATCAAATGTAAAGTTACATGTGACGAAGGAAAGAAATTTAAAAATGGAAGAAATACGCTACGGGGAAACGAGCTGAGCGCATTTTATTGTGCCGACAAGTACAAACTCCATTGCTTCAAAACATCACAGCGTCAGGATCGCAGGGCGAATAATTGATTGGGGTTGCTAAATGTTATGGTTTTTTTTTTGGAATTCTGAGATGTATATTTGGACAAAATAGTTTTTTTTTTTTTTTTTTTTTTTTTTAAATTGTATTTTTAATGTATAAATGAATTCAGTAATAAAATAGTTTTTTTTTTTTAAATTGTATTTCTAATGTATAAATGGATTCAGCATGCTTAAAAACTCATTAGACATATTGATTATACAAACTTAGCCACTGAAATATGCAGATCCAATCATTTCTCATCTGATTTCGAGCAAAATCAAACAGAGAAAGTCACCTAAAAACAACAAAAAAATAGAACGACCATTCCTCACCTGATTTCGAGCAAAATCAAACAGAAAAAATCACCTAAAAACAACCAAAAAAATAAAGAACATTTAAATTATGCTATATTTTTTAATCAAATTTAAACGTGTGGCTTAGAAGTCAGCCATTGAGCGCGCATTACGACGCTACGGTAATGTGAGCTGAGCGCATTTTATTGTACCTACAAGTACAAACTCCATCAGATCCAGCTAATATCAGATCATCTGGATATATAGCAGAATATATCCTTATATATATAGGTTTGATGTAGTATTCAATATTATATATGTACCTACAACTTACAAGTACAAACTCCATTGCTTCAAAACAACACAGCGTCAAGCTCGGAGGTCGAGTAATATATGTTTAATAAAATTTAGACTTGTGACTTGAACAGGTAGCCACTGAACGTGCATTTAGTCTTCTTCTAATTATGAAAAGGAATTGGCAGCCATTACTTAGATGAAAAGGAATCTCATATACGTCAAAAGTCAATGAAGGAAAAGTAATTACTCGATCTGGAGGCAGCCATTGCTTCGATTGTAGATCATGAAGACTTTTATTAAGTAATGCTACAAATATATTATACTATTCAGGGGTTATCGTGTCATTCTTGTTGCTTAGAATTGTAGTGATCGTGTGACTTCTGTTTATCTGATGAGGGCACTATTGAAATCACGCGAATCTGCTTTAAACAGAGTTTATGTTGTGCCTGATTCTAAAATGAGAAGTGTGTACAAAGTGAAGGGGCATCCAGGGTAAAAATTTGAGGTGCACTCGTTAAGTGAATTTTTTTATGGTTTTCTTTTCAAATTGTCTTTAGCAAACTCGTGTTTTAAACTGAGTTTATGCTGTGTCAGAATTGTGCAATTTATTACTAGTTTCGTTTTAAAACTATTCTTCACATTTATGTATTATATACGAGTTTTCGTTAATTTTTATTATAAAAAAAAAAAAACATTTTTTATTATGAATACAAAGTCAATAGTAATACATTAATATTTGTCACAATTTTTGTTAAATGATCCATGAGTCCTATCGGAAAATGAATTTGGGCAGTTGCATGTTGGAGTGGTAGAATTTATAGCATTCAGTTTTCAGCATGTAGGATTGCAGATATGAGTTAGGAATAATGTTTATATTAGAATTAGTTTGGGATTTGTTAAGAGATGATTTAATAATAATAATAAGCTTTTCCTGCGCATTTAGTTTTACAATTTGGTATCAGAACCTGTGCTCTGGGTTATCTCCCGTGAAAGAGGGCCCAGTAAGATGTGAGTGTGCATTTAGTTTTACAATTTGGTATCAGAGCCTGTGTTCTGGGTTATCTCTCGTGAAAGAGGGCCCAGTAAGATGTGAGTATAGGTTAGCGTGTGAGAATAGAGAGTTTCCATATGAATGTTGAAGTATTATGTCCATTATGAGACGCTGATTACCATTAATGTTATTATAATTTAGTGAGGAATGAATTGTCATAGCATAAGTTTTTTTTTTTTTTAAACCATGGAACAGCAATCTTTTAAGAGTATATTCAATAGTCAATAAGTTAGATATACCAATAACTTGTGACTCAGTAGGGGTCGAAACATGGTCAATATGAGCATCCCTACCCCCGTCAGTTTTGAACCTGTAATCTCCCCGGAAATAATACATGTTCTTAACCATTAGGCCAGCTCAGGTACTCTTTGGCAGAAGCTTTTAGTTGCTAGTGCAAGAAACTTTGGAAGACTATTTTAATGGGAGTGGGTTAACTTCCCAGCAATCTTCCCTCCTGATAGATTTTTCGGCAGGTTCGTTTTTAAATTTCTTACCAATCCAGATTTATGATGGATTTTCTGAGTATTTGGGTTGATTTAAAATGGAGAAAAACTTCTAAGTTAAAGTTCTGAAATACATAGAACTCTGATCCATACAAAACTCAAACGACCTTAAAAATTTGATCTGATTCAGGTCCGTTTTTTATCTAAAAAGTTGAACTCAAAGAGAAGATTGCTCTCGAATTAACCTAAATCTAGATCCGCTGGTATATTTTCCTGAAGAGAGGGAAGCCGTCATCGACTGCGTGCAGTGAAGAAGGACCTGCGGAGATCCAATCTGCTAATCGCCAGTTTATCATTGTGCGATCGATCTTCAGGATCGGAAGTTTGGAGAGCCATAAATTGTGCGATAGATCTTCGGGATCGGATGTTTGGAGAGCCATAAATTGTTGTTGAGTAAGGTTTGTAACAACCCACCAGAATCACAATCATCTTTTAAAATGCTTTCGATCTGCATATCCTTCCAATAGTATAGTTGGAATCCTTGAGTGCATATATTGGAAACATGCAAGAAGGTTATGGGAAAATTGAGGATGCATGGATTGGGGCGTGTCGATAGACGTGAAGGATTTGTAATGCAAGTGATTGCAGAATTGATAGGTTCGGATGATTTTGGGTTGCCAGTCTCAGAATATTACCCACCTGGGCAGGCAAATATATGATCAACGTATTTCTCTAAAATCTGATCTGTGGCAACCGCTGCATTGTTCAGGGTTATATTGCGTCTCTGTGTGAAGCCCTGGAAATAATAGTTTTATTGGATGAGATCTGCAGCCGTAGAGAGGATATGTATACCGGACAGTTTGTTTACTGCCAAGAGAAGGCTGAGTTAGACACCGGAACATCATGCTCTACGGATATTGTTGTCTGAGTGAAGCTTCTGGATGAGAGTGTTCACGAATTTATTTGCTTATGGCTACTAGATACTGTAGATTGCAGATTCATTGTGTGATTGGTAGATTATTTTCTTTGTTAGAATATTTGGAAATAATGGAGTAAGCGCTAGTTGTAAGCACCAGTTGTAAGCATTCGTTATAAGTTTCAGTTGTGAGAATCAGTTGTAGGTGTGTTAAGAGTCTAATTGTCTTTGATTTACATGTAACCTACTTGGTAGAGTCTTTTCCTATATAAAGATGTAATTGTTTCGCATATTTTATCTTGGTATCAGAGCCACTAGGAGAGGGCTTGAATAGCATGCAGAAACGTTTTTGGAGGGCGAGCCAATGAGCATACCTCTTTGTTGGAAAGCATACGAATCATTCAAGAGTTGGTTTAGTTGAAGAGGGTCGTGAGCAAATAGTGGAGTTTTGTCGTGAAGATCCTCCATTTCAATATTTGCATGAGTTTAATTCAAAATTGGTATACACAGTTGAGCTACAAATCGTGAAGATCTATTTTTATGTGAAGTTTGCATGGTGAGTGGAGTTTTGAAACACATGAGTGGTGGTGAGTTTTGAATGCATGCGTGGTGAGTGAGCCTGAAGTTTGCATGCATAAGTATTTTATTTTTATTTTTGGAGCATTTAAAAATAAGAGTGCTATTACTTCTTCTCTTATTCATGCAAATGAGTTTTTTTTTATCAAAGTGAGTTTTATTATTAAAGTGGATGCATGCATGTGTATTAAAACAAAAAATGAAGGCTTTTTTTAAGGAACTTTTTTGTATATATATATATATATATATATAAAGTGGTGTGAGGTTTCTATAGGTGTAGAGGGAGTTGTAAGTCTTTTAAATAGTGAAGTGGCTATTTAAAAAGTTGATATTTTAGATATTAAGGTGCATGCATACTTTAAAGGTTGATATATGCATGTGAGGTGGTGTTTTTGATTTAAAGGTGGATGCATGCATGATTTAAGCTGAGAATGGAGGTAGAGTTGGATCAGTGGATCCGAGTGGATCCGAAGGCAGAGCGACGAACTGTTCAGCACAGGAGAAAACTCGACAGAAAGTTGCATATCCTTGGTGATTTACTTGCAGAGAATATCTTGCAGCGATGGCGAATCCGCTCACAGAGACCTACCTCAGCGAAGCCAACAAGCTAGATGGCTTGAATTTCATTAACTGAAAATTCAAGATGCAGACGCTCATGGAGGGCTATGGTGTCTGGAATATTGCGAAGGGAACTGAACTGAAACCTAATGCGGCTGCAGGTGCAACAGCAACACAAATCCAAGATTGGGAGAAGCGCGAAAATAAGGCAAAGGTATTGTTGCGCATGTCTGTTAAAGATAGCATAATTCCACATATTAGAGAAGTTATAACTTATGTTGCAACATGGACAGTGCTTAAAGCATTGTATAAAACTAGAAACACAAATCACATTTTGTTCATGAAAACTAAATTGCTAGGCATTAAGATGGATGGAAATGAATCTGTTAGTTCATTTTTGGGTCTCATTAAAGAGGTGAAAGACAAACTAGTAAATATAGGGGAAACTGTTTCCAACACTGATCTAGTGACTATTACCTTAAATGGTATGCTAGAAGATTATCATATGTTCATAACAGGTCTTGCAGCAAGGGAGAAACCTCCTACGTTTGAAGAACTGATAGGTATTTTTCTACAAGAGGAAGAGAGGCGAGGGAATCTAAAGCCTCAGAGTAAAGATTTGGCACTGTGGTCAAATAATAGATCTACTAGAGGGAGATCAGGAGTAAGAGGCAAAGGTGGCAATTCATGGCAGAGAGGTGGTTCATGGCAGAGAGGCAGTTCATCGCAGAGAAGACAATCTCTAAATCAAGGTATGCAATCTGATAGGAATGAGTCAAAGGGTCATTTTTATTGCGGTCGACCTCGACATATGGTTAAAGACTTTCATAAGAAGAAAAGAGATGAGGCTAGGAATAAACCTAGAACACATTTAGGTCATTATGCAGAAAAATCTTCAAATCAAGATCTCAGATTATTTATTGCTAGTGATGATATTGGTGAACCCCTGAATTTTGACTCACGGGATCTTAGGCTGTTTGTGTCTAACGCTTCTTTATCTACTGAAATGGATGATTCTGATGCCTAGTTTGTGGATTCTGGAGCATCAGTACATATGTCTTGTAATAAAAATTGGTATGCTAATTTTAAAGAAACACAGAATGGTGCCAACATATATCTTGGAGATGATTGCGCTCATCAGATCAAGGGATATGGAGACATTCCTGTGACATTGTCGAATGGTACTATTCGTCACATTCACAATGTGGTGTATGTGCCAGGAATAAATAAAAAATTGATCTCTGTGTCCACCATTACAGATCAGAACTTGAAGGTTGAATTCTTCAGGAATTATTGCATAGTGAAGGATCTGCTGGACCACTTCGAAACTGTTGCAACGAGAGTCAAAGCAGGAGGTCTATACAAACTTGATGTTACCAGCAAAGCACATCATGCACTGACTTTTTCCACTATGCCGACAGAGATTATTTGGCATCAAAGGTATTGGCACATCAATCATCTTGATTTATTGTTATTACAGAAAAAGAATATGGTTGAAGGACTTCCCATGTTAAAGAATGAGAAGGTTGCTTGTGATGGATGTGCATTAGGAAAGATGCACAGAGATGAATTCCCCTCTAATCCTGATAAGAAAAAGAGAGTTGTGTTAAATCTTGTGTATACTGATGTTTGTGGGCCTATGCACACTAGGTCTTTAGGAGGTGCATTTTACTTTCTGTTATTTATTGATGAATGCACGAGATACACATGGGTTTATTTCCTTAAACGAAAAAGTGATGTTTTCGAGTACTTTAAGGAATTCAGAACCATGGTGGAAAAACAGACAGGAAAATCCATTAAAATCCTCCGTTCAGATCAAGGGGGAGAGTATAAATTAGGGAATTTCAACAAATTTTGCAAAGATAATGGAATAGTATAGCAGTTTACAACACCTCACACTCCACAACAAAACAGAGTCACTGAAAGGAAAAACAGAACTCTAGTAGAGTGTGCACACAGTATGATGAAAGGTAGGAATCTCTCAAATGCATTTTGGGCTGAATCCATAAATACTGCAGTTTATTTAAAGAATATAAGTCCAACAAGGTGTCTTGATAATGTTACTCCTTTCGAGGCCTTGTATGGTTCCAAACCCACAGTTCATAATTTGAAAGCATTTGGGTGTAAGGATTTTGCACATATTCCAAAGGAGAATAGGAGGAAATTGGATGCTAAAGCCATTAAATGTATTTTCATTGGGTACTGTTCTGAATTTAAAGCATACAAACTGTTTGATCCTGCTACTCACAAAGTATTTGCAGGTAGAGATGTACTTTTCCATGAGCAGGAAGCAGGAAATCAAGAGGACAACAGTCATGAGGAATGGCATAGACTTCTTGATGAAGGAGTTAAAGAAGAGCAGCAACAACAACAACAACAACCCACACAACAATAGTCATCCCCGCAGCGACAACAACATCATCAGCAAGAAGGACTCAATGATATGGACAATTTAAACAGTCACAATTCACCTAGAGGTGAAGACAGATCTTCACAAAGTGGGGAGGAAGATAATCAGTTGAGAAGATCTTCAAGACAGTTTCGGCTTCCTAAGAGGTATAAAGACTATGCCCTAATGAGTAGCATTTCAAATGTCATAGAACCCATGAGTTTTGATGAAGCTAATGAACATGATGAATGACGAAATGCAATGGAGGAAGAATATGAATCTATAATGAAAAACAATACTTGGGAAATTACTAAATTTCCTAAACATAAGAAGCCCATTGGATGCAAATGGATATACAAACCCAAGTTTAAATCAGATGGTAGTATAGATAAGTTTAAGTCTAGACTGGTGGCAAAGGGGTATTCAAAAACATAAGGTATTGATTATGCTGAAACATTTGCACCAGTAGCTAAATTGAATACTATAAGAATGTTAATTGCTTTAGCTACAAAGTACCATTGGAAGTTGGATCAGTTAGATGTTAAATCTTCATTTTTGAATGGTGAGTTAAAGGAAGAGGTTTACCTTACTCAACCTGAAGGGTTTGTTGAAAAGGGGCAAGAACACTTAGTGTGTAAGTTAAA
>JZKD02S1610039.1:11710-42344 GCA_000966675.3 Picea glauca
AGCCGTTGAGGCTAGCTGAGACACTATTCTATCTCTGGTTCTTGTGTGGCCCCTTTGCGGCTCGGGGGGCTAAGGGGGAAGCAGAGTACCCCTAGCGTTTGGCTGGGAGGTACCGATGAGTTTTTCAGCGGTTGGCAACCGGAAGTGGCAGGGAGAACGGACAAGCGGCACAGCGCGAGGGTCATATCCGAAGCGGGTGTGTGGCCAAGGTATGATTTTTGGTAAGGTAAAAAGCGTTTTATATTCGGCAATTTATTGTTATTGGTGATATTTCGATGAGATTGTTGGCATTATATTTTGAAATTTTGTTCAGCCATGATATTGTAGAGTTTGTTTATATTGTGGTCATATGTCCCTTAGGTTATGATGTCAGGTGTTTTTGCATTGATATGAACTATGTGATGTTGTAAATTTCTTATTGTGCTTCGCTATTCGTAGACGTAACGAGGGGTTGTTACAGCTACATGATTGGTGTTGCAACTCATTGCAACTCCACGATATGGGATTGGTGTTGCAACTCCATGCTATAGGATTTGTGTTAGAATTTTTATGTTGCATATCAACGTGTTGATTCCAAATTCAGTTCATGTAGCTCATGAGGATTAAGTGTCAAGTGGAAATCATTGGTGAAGGAAGAGGAAATGAAACTGAATTGGAAACCATTTGGGCAATGAATAGTCATGACTATTCATCTTCCTAACGGAAGGGGAAACAAATCAACTGGCATATAAATAATAATAATAATAATAATAATAACAAGGGGAAGGAAGATGTTGGTTTTGATTCAAGCTAGAAGAACGGAAGGTTCCCTCATGTCGATTTCAAGTGACTGATACATCCACCAAGAACGAGACTGAGAAGAGATTGTATAATATGCAGAAGAACAACACAGTAAATTAGTTCTAGTCTAGGGAGAAAAGATGTATTTCTCTATTACATTGTAATAAGGGGCATTATGAAATCAATAATAAAAGTAAGAATTCACAACATGTTTGTGTTCTTGTGATTGTAATTAAAATTCTTCTATTTCAGTCTTAACATAGTAAATGAATTATTTGTTGTGTGTTTGAATATGAGTTTCGTTATGCATTATGAAGGCAGAGCATAGTATTGTAGGCGTTAGAATTTCTATTGGTCTATGAGTTGCATCATATTTTCTTTCATTTAGTGATTTTTAAACCCTTATTAGTATTATTTAATTTCAACTTGGATTTGGGCTTCCAACTTTTAACTTGTATTTTAAATTATAACCCTTTTCACTTTTCTTCGTAAATAGTTTTTTTATTTGTAATTTACATACTTACTACTTAGTATCATTATTTCATTTGTCATCAAAATTCGATGCTCATTTGACATTTGTAATGTTGGTTAAACGATAAATAGGAATTTCCCTCTCGTCGAATAAACGGCGAGAACATGGTGTCCAAGTCATGTTGATATGGTGTCGAAGATGCAACGAGAGGGAAATATAATTCAAAAATACCTTCTCCATTTATGCCTCTTTTTTAGTGTAACACCATCCTCTAATTGATGTGCAATTGAATTCTTCAAATCCAAACCACAAAGCAATTAAAAAATAAAATTCACAACTATCGTCGCTTAAGCAATGCTAAACTAATGTGTATGATATCATAGTGATGTCCATCTGATGTTAAATATGTCATATAAGAGACATGAACATGATGCTAATTTTTTTGGTTTCTCTCGTTCAACATTGAAGAAGTCTCTTAAGCGACACATGGTTTTTTAAAATAAAATAAAAATATTACGTGGTTTGGTAGAATTTTCCTTTTATCATGTTCCTTGTCTCATGCATGTGTACTTTAATAACTAGAAATTTTAGTATCATGTTTAATGCTAGCCTAAAGATGCATTTTACTTTGAGTAGAATTTTCCTTTTATCATGTTCCTTGTCTCATGCATGTGTACTTTAATAACTAGAAATTTTAGTATCATGTTTAATGCTAGCCTAAAGATGCATTTTACTTTGAGTGATTACAAGTTGTACATTCTAATCAATCTTCCAAGGAACAATGCTAGTATAGTGGTTGATGTTTATTTCTTTTTCCTTTATATTTTCTTTCAAACATGTTAGTTGTAACTATATATGTAGTTGGTTGAAAATTTCTTTAAACACTAATAAGGTTTACTAGAGTTGAAATCCATGTTCTTGTATATTACTTCTAAATACATCAAGACTACATTTAAGAAATTAGTGCAATTATTCTCTATTTTATTCACTAAAGATTAAATTTTTATGCCATTATTATTGACAATGTTACTAAACTCGTGGTCATTTTCCCTCTCTCTAAGCATCAAATAAAATATTGTTAAAGTGAATAAGCACTACAATGCAATCATTATTGTTAGTATATTTCATTGATCATGTTTGGTATGAGAAAGAATAATCAAATCCAAATTTAAAGAATTCCCTATATTATCTTATGTTTTCAAGCTTAGAAATACTTTTGGACACAATGGTGAAGCATATAGTGAACATGAATTCAATCTCTTAATATGAGTAGGTAAGAGATCTATCCAATAAGACTTGGACACGATACGACGGGTATGACCTACTCATGGTAAACCTTTTTCCAACATTGGAAGAGAAGGAAAGATAGCATTATGGAGATGAGGAATAATAAAATGGACCTAAATCCCTCTCCTACCATGAGCTACAATTTGTTCTCATATTTTAAAACAATGATCGATTAAAGAAATTGAAGTTAAAAAAAGTGATTATAAAATATTGTGCACACTGCAAACTATGTCTTATGAATAAATAAATAAAACATCTCAAAGGATTTACCATTACACAAAAGTACATGCCAAAAAATTCAAGTCAAAACAAAGACAATTAGTTTAGGAATTACACACAACCTTCATTTGTCTACAAAATAAAGAAAACCCCATGTCTATTCTTCCAATTACAAAAAATATCGAGGAGACTAAGAAAGTTAAATGATCCACAATTGTATTTTGAGTCATGCCCAATGACATCATCCTCGTCATCCACCAAAATGCACTTACATAGAGTTATATTGTCATCATTCTAGAATCTTGGTATTATGTCTAGTCCCAAAAATATAAAGGATAAAATTTCAACTAGTTTTCAAGACCTATTGTTTCCTCAAGACATCAAGACCTTCAAAATAGGGAAATCATCCTATTTGTTAAAGATGTTCCTAGGAGTAAAAAACATAAAATCAAAATAGTAACAAGGTTAAGTCTTCCATAGATGATGCATAGGAACTAATTAAGCATGGTTTGCTTAAAAATACATTTGAAATTGTGGCATAAAATAAGATATTCAAGCAACAAGTAACCAAACCTATACCAAGCCAACAAAATCTCATGAGAAACACAAGATATTGAATTTTACAAGAGTCACCTTAAGAGGGGTTGGGTAGATACAAATGATAAATTGTAACTATTGCACCTAATTTTTCCAAAATTCTAACTTTGAATGCACTATAAGAGTATAAATGTTTAATGAAATTTAAATAGAATGAAAAAACACTATAAGCATCTAGAAAAGAGGACTTTAACATGTGTGAATCCACTGGAGACTTCTAGAAGAGAGGGCTTACCAACTATGATTTCTAGACTTCTAGAAGGAGCAAATTCCATTTCTCACAATCTAGGCATTGGAGATAGATGAGAAGTACATATACATTTTTACACTCTAATCATGGGCGTGATGAGGTTAAAATAGAAGAATAAAACCATTACGAACATATATTGATACAGGCTAAAGGTTAAAATGGACTTGGAATTAAGACATATGTTTGAATACACAAGTATATGAGGCTTATAAATAAAATATGTACTAAAAATAAAACTAGTAAAGTATTAGTGAGGTAGGGATATTTTACAATACAATCAATAATGGAATGTGTTTAGTTTCCTCCCTAATAATGAGCCACTTATTGACATACAAAATGTGCTTGATGAACAATGTTTTCAGTTAGAATGTCAACAAATTTATACTTGAGTTTTTGTATGGTATCCTTACATACTCTAAATGAAAAGAAGACGAGGAACATTATTGTATATAGATATTGATGAGGAGCATTACTGACTAGGCATCGAAGTTGAAAACTAATTAGAATCCCAACAAGGAAAAGATTTAGAAGAACATTCACATACTTCTCATCGTGGACAATAAAACCCCATTCTTGGTCGTGATAAGGTGCTACTTGAGCTAGACCTGCAGAATCTAATAAAAACAAGATTAAGAAACAAATAGAAACACAACTAATTTTTTTTATATTTCCTTCAATCTTGCATTAAAATCTATCTATCTATATCTATATCTATATCTATATTTCTTTTGTGTAGACTAAATATGTCATACATTATAAGGTTGTGATATTACCAAAAACAAAGACAATATAAGTTAGCATATAAGATTGAAAAAATACCCATTAGAGGCTTCTTGTGTAGTTTTATCCAATTTGTATCAGAAGCCACAAAGATTGATTACCATCTGATTTGATATGTACATGACAAAAAAAGAAGAAAATATAAGAACTCAATGAAACTATTAAAGGGTTGAGCTCATTATTTGGTTGATGATGTAGCAGTTTCATTACTACCTTGAGCTTCTCTTGGCTTTGAGAATGCTTTATTCTCCATTGGCGAGGCCAACCACAAGAAGGTTTCAAGATCATGTATTCCCTCTCCCCCTTCACATCACTCTTATTTCCCCATACCTAATTTAATTAGTAAATAATTCACACACACATCATAGTGGCAAAGAGACAAAATAAAAATAAAAATAAACATCATATATAACCGTGTTAAAGGTAACATAAAATAACATCAAAAGTACAAAGTATATGTCAAAAAAAATTAGTCCTACAACACATTTGTGTACTACACTATTTCCTTCTAGTTGTTTTTTTTATTTCTTAGAAGGTCCACGATTCTAATGTTGGCATCTTCTTTTTAATGCTCTTCTTCTATTGATTTAGGTGGTTGTTGAGAACACAAAATATGCCTTCATGCATGTGGCTGAGTAGGACACACATTGCAATTAAAGAAAACAATTTATAATTCACCTCATTCATATCATAGGAACATAAAAAATATAATTTATAAGTCACCTCCTTCATAGCACTTGGTGTAGTAGATACAGTGGTAAGGTCAACCTCTGGTTGATCACCACCAACAACCTCGAAAATGAGTGATTTATCCACAACAACATCTTCGTGTGCCTACGATAACATTTATAGTTATTTTATAATCCATAAATCCTAAACCCATATATAATTAACCATTCAAAATATCATCCAACTTATTTATCTCCCCATTGAAAGTAGAAGTATTATGTCCCCTACCTTTCTTAATTTTAACCAAGGCTTTATATCCTCCTGTCCACGCAAGTTTTAGATCCTTGTCGGCAGACATAATACCACAGTCGGTTGGCTACATATCATAACATAACACAATTCAATAATGAAATGTTTTAAATTATAGTTGAACAAATCAATAACAAAAGGTTTTAAATTTAGTACTCACATATCTCCCTTTTATTTTAACATAAACTACTCGACCAAGTTTGTGTTGCCTAACCTTGTCTGATCTAGCCTTTGTAGCCTTCAAAAGTGTCTTTGAGCTTGCAAAATGTTTGAAGTGCATGCTAATGTGATTTAGTCAGTTAGATCAAATCCATAGTTATAAGTTGAATGTATATTATATTATATTTACCTTTCTATCTCTCCAACTTTTGGCAAGATTCCCTATTTTTTCATATTCTTCTCCTTCTCCTTCTCCACTAGTGCATCCACTCATTTTTGGGAGCTAGTATAGGACACTCATATTTAGTGTAGTGTAGGATATTAGTGTGGTAGTTGTCCCACATTGCTTTCAAATACTTCCCTACCATAGAATCAACCTATTTTGGTTGAATACTTGACCAAAAATATTTGTCATGCATTTCATCAACTATTTTTTCAAACTTTGGCTTTGGTATTTGCAATCAATTCTTATTTTCAGTGTGAAAAGAGAAAACACCTTCTCATACAACTGTTGATAAAACAAGTTATTCCCTTCCATTGTAATCATACATTATGATTATACTTATAAGATCAACATAAAAATATTCATCATTGTATAAAATGAAAATATTCATCATTGTAATTACCATGAATTTGAATCCCTTCTGTGGGACCAATTCTTCATCCATGTGTCAAGAAATAGATAATTATGCAATTCTCTTGAAAATGATGTCGGGCGAGGGAGTCATCTCAACATTTGATGTAGGGTGATCAGAAGGACCGGTAGTAGAGATTGGAGTAGTACTAAGTGTAGTAATATATGGGGCACCAACAATACGCCTAGTAATAGGGGCACTAGTAGCATCACTAGGAGTAGATGCACTAGTACCAACACTGGGAATAGAGACATCAACAATAGATGCAGGTGTGCTAGTCCCAATGCTATAGACATTTTTTTCTCAAGAAAATCTATAAAAAAATAAATTTATGTGAGTTACTTTGATTCATAAAAAATAATATGTTTCATACATTAAAGCAATTGATCAAATTAAATTTCAAAATTTCATATGTTGTACTGTTTGATTTTGGCAATCAAATATGCTTGTCTTTCCGTGCTTTCTTCAGAGGTATCACCCATCAAATGTTTAAGTTCTTCTTCCCAATTCCTAACCTTTTTTCTAATATAATTCAAAGGGTTAAGATCATTAGAGTAGTCATCATCGTGATGGCCATGATGAGGCGATGTGGAAATCTATAAACAACCAAAAGTTAAGATGGATTAGAATATTGATAAACATTGATCAAAAACATATAAATGGTATATTAGAGTACCTTCCTTGCATTAATACTTCTCCCATAATCAACCTGCAACATAAACATCGATATGTTAATTATACAAAATATACATATATAAGATAAAACTAATGCAAATCATATTCAAACACAATATTCAATAAATGAAAACCATAAACTGCAAAACATAACTACCTCTTTCCTTAATTTAGTTCAAATAGTAATAGATCAATGTGTCATTTTAAAAAGACTTTCCTGGAATACCATGGACATATTGTGATGGAAAACACTTGCCTGGAAAACTTGCTCAAGAGGTAAGACATTGATGCAAGCATTGGAATTTCCGATTATGATCATAATAGGACATTAATTTTTTACATCAATTTCATTTGCAAATTAATTGATATACTCATGAATGAATTCAAAAAATACTTAAACATTCATATGTGATATAAATTTTGATGCACATGCATTCACAAAACAACTAAAATGTGTACTTTATTATAAGCATAGAAGAAGTACCTTTATTACATTCCTAATCATCATCATTAAAACAGACACATTCATCTATCCCACATGTGCACCCGAGTGGCCAATTGTATTCTTCATCATTTGGAACAAGATTATAAAGTGCATCTTCAAAATCCTTTATAGTAGTGGATCACTGAACCATTTGTAATTTGGGCTTAGTGGTCGAGCTGAAATGATTCCATGGGGAGCCTATAGTTCGCTTAGCCACAAACATTTATTTTCCTAGCATTCTCTATGAGTTGCAACTAATAGGAAAGTAGGTGTCAAGGAGGTTGGTAAGAATTATATCGGTGGACTTGATAGATCTGACAACAATGAATGTACTAGTGATTACGACATTCAAGATCAAGTCTGCAATCATACTAGTTTTTTGTTTCCATTGGCCATGGTTGATGATAACGGTCAAAAGATGCCTTGAATCAACATAAACATCATAAGGAGGACAAAATGCATGATAAGAATGTGGTGGGAATCCATTCATGATGGCTTGGTATATTTTTGTCTTTTCATCTAATGTGCAAATAGGAAATTTTTGTAAATCTCGCTTGATACAAAAAAAAACATTTTCAATCTGCAACATATAGAATGAGGGTATGTTAATTAGGTAAAATATGCATAAGAAAAAACTATTGCAAATGATCATATTCAAACATAATCAATAAATAATGAATATAGGTTGGAAAACACAATTACATGTTTCCTTAATTATTTTCAAATTGTAATCAATCAACGACTTCTTTCATGTAGCTATTGTTTTTATTGAACAAATCATAGCTTTATTTTCATCACACCCCTCAAACACGCAATTGGGTAGCTTGTTAGTGCTTCCAGGATGTGCACTTCTTATAAACCCCACAACATTTCCTGAACCTGTAGCCTTCCATCAATATATATAGATTCTCGTTTGTTTGTTTTTTTTCTTTTATTTTGTTATAATTTCCACAAATTCCATATTTCTGCATACTTGGTAGATACCAGGTCAGTTGTATCAAATGTTTATAACATACATTGGGCCAACATAGTCCATCAGTTCAACTATGCAGTTGTATCGAACATTTACACCATCGATAGAAAACAACACTGGCCCATGTAAACTAGATGGAACAATTTGATATTTCTCCCATCGATACAAAAATCTTTTTCCAACTCAAGAAGTGGGTTTGGTTCCCATTTCATCACATACTACTTCTATCTCAATGGCACTTCCTTGTCTACATTACTCTCATTCTCATAAGAGTAAGTTCCTCTAGCGAGAAACAAATCCTTGCATCTTTTAAATTTTATTCTGGCATTACCACCTCTAGTGGTTCTTAACATCTACTTGATGTTTCCCCTTCCCCTCTTTCTTCAAAACTACCATCACTATCTGAATCAATATCTAACAAATATCTATTCAATTTTCCTTTCCCATCCATAATTTTAAATTAAAAATGAATAACAACAATCAAGTTACAATAAGATAGTGCCAATGATACCAATACACTACATCTATCTCTAAATCTTAATCTAAGCAACTGCCCATAGAGGCTATGATTAAAGCATTTTGAGAAAGCATATGAGAAGGTAGAGTGGCCTTTCATCCTTTCCAAGTTAAAACCTCCAAGATTTGGTCCTTTGTTTGTTAGAGTATTTAACACTATATTTCTTCTCGTCCCGAACTGAACGTGGATTCTTCTGTCTATAGATGTGAAGCTCCAACCTGATGAAAACAGCTTGAACCTTATGTGTCCCCTGCCTTAGTAGGTGGAACATCAACAACTATAGATATGGGGGGAGAGGACAGTTGGAGTTTTAGCATGCCATTCCATTAATCAATGCAAAATGAAAGTAGTTACTTTGTTCCACTTTAATATATATCAAAGGTGACCCCTCACACTCACTTTACATGTAATAGCTTTCAAAACCCTGATTTATCTTGATTTCAAATTATTAACCACTAGCTAATTAAAAGTATTCATTTACTTGGACTTGATGTGTACCAACTAGTTAATGACCATTTTGATGATGATTATTTCCTTACCATCCTTGAAGGTCAAAGCTTTGGGGGTAACACTATGGACTAACTCCAAATTTCATGTGTTCAATATTGTGGTCTCAAATTATATATTCAATGTACCTCCACTAACCAAAGGAGACAGGTAACTAATGAAAACAAATATTTCCCATTTCCCCACAAAATATGGTCTAATATAAAACTTTGGAAACATTGCTAGAATTTTGGTTGATTTTATTTGAAGCATATGTCACGATGAAAACTAATGCAACAAAAGTTTCTATAGGCTCCTTGGATTTTTTGTGATGACTTCAATATGGTATAAACACATGATGATCAAGATTGTCTACCATTGGTATGGATTCCCCTTCGGATTGAATGCTTTGACATCTGAGGCAAGGAATAATATATGACTTGAATTTGCAAACCATTGTGTAGTATTCCAGATATAAAATAGTAAGCAAAACACAAATATTTTAGCTAGAAATGGCAGGAAAACAATGATATAACTAGAATAATACCATAATAACACTAGAAAGAGAACCTTGATTAATGATAGAAATGTTCACTTAACTCTTCAAGGGGGAAACCTCCAATAGAGTAGACCTATATTACAATAATATCCAAGACAAGACTTCTCATACCATCGACTCCTAGTTATACTAAATTTGTCTATCCAAAAGAACAATCTAGAGGAAGATCTTTCTAGAAGCGAAAGCTTCTATTATGTCTTCTTACATTTGACTTATTCTTCCTTATTTCTAGGCCTTATTAATATTGGCCTTTATTACATGGAAATATATTATTCTACCTACGTGAGGGGTTAGGGAGGTTAGGTCCCTAACATGTCCTCCCCCTTAAAAACAACCTTGTCCTCAAGGCTTGAGATGAGGAAATTGTTGCAGAATGGTAGTTGGTTCCCAAGTGGCATCTGCTGGAGTTGTATATTTTCACTAGACTAACACTTCCTTGATGGTGCAATGACGTAAACAACACTCATGTTGTTCCAAAACTGCTTGTGGCTGCAACCGGATGGAGCCTTCTTCATCCAACTTGGGAAGGATGGTTTGAGTTTGGCACTTAGTTCCAATCACCTTCTTTAAGCAAGAGACACGAAAAACAGGATGGAGCTTAGAATGACTGGGAAAAGCTAACTGATAGGCCACTTGTCCCACACGCTTGAGAATGGTATAAGGACCATAAAATTTGGGCGTTAGTTTTTGACAATGGTCATCCTTCAGGGAAGTTTGCTTATAAGGTTGCAGTCAAACAAACACTTGGTCTCCTTTATAAAATTGAAGTTCAGAGTGACCTTGATCTTCTTGTTGCTTCATGTGATTCTGGGCCATGAACAAATTCTCTTTGAGGGTACGGAAAATATCCTCTCGAACTATAAGCATTTGGTCAACTGCCTAGAACTTCGAGACACCTGGCAGGTATGAAAGAACCGAAGGTGGATTTTTTCCATATACTGCTTCAAAATGAGTCATGCAGGTAGATGTATGGTAAGAAGTCTTGTACCACCATTCAGCTAGTGGTAACCATTGAGCCCACTGATTTTTCCTTTCCAAGGACAAAACATTTCAAATATGTTTCCAAACACTTGTTGACAACTTCAGTTTGACCATCATTCCAGGGATGATAAGTTGTCCTAAGATGCAATTGGGTGCCCTGTAACCTGAACAGTTATTGCCAACAAATTTTGGTGAAAGTGGGGTCTCGATCAGAAACAATGGAGGTGGCAATTGGGTGTTGAAGAGCACAAAAATGATCATACTTGGAAATACCATCAACGACCACCATGATGACTGATTTATTGTCTGATTTAGGTAAGAACACAATAAAATCCATAGAGACATTCCTCCAAATAACAGGTGGAATTGGAAGCAGTTGTAGTGTGCCTGGAGCTTTGACCGTTTATCCCTTATTGTGTTGACAAACATCACATTCTACCACAAAATTATGAACGTCCTGTTTCATACCATCCCAGAAAAAAGAGTGTTTGACCCGGTCATAGGTTTTGGTAAACCTTGAGTGCCCAGTTGTGGGTGTAACACGAAGCTCATAAAGTATTGTGGATTTAAGTTGTGTTTGTTTACTTAAATACAAATGGTCTTTGTAGCGAAGCTCATCATTGTGCCAAGAGTACCCTGGGGAAATTGGAGAATTGGCCTGCAATTGTTGGATCAGATGCAAAATTTTGGGATCTTGTAGCCATTCCTAGCTAACATCTTGGAGCCAATATGGTACAATGAAGGAGAGGGAAAAAAGGGACCCTTCATCTTCATATTTTCTTGAAAGTGCATCAACAACCACATTGTATTTTCCTTTCTTGTAAATGATCTCATAATCATATCCAAAGAGCTTAGTCACCCATTTTTGTTGCATCGAGGAGGAAGGGCATTGTTCTAGAAAATACTTGAGGCTTTGATGATCTGTCTTAGTTTTGAAGAACTATCCCAATAGATAAGGGCGCCAAAGATACACTACATGCAGAATAGACAACATTTCCTTTTCATAGATTGATTGGCCCAAATTTCGTTCTGACAGTTGTTTGCTAGCCAAAGGCCGACCATCTTGCATAAGGATTGCTCCAATTCCTCTCCAGGAAGCATCACATTCTAGGACAAAGGTCTTTGTAAAATCAGGAAGGGCTAGGACTAGAGTGGTGCACATGGTTGCCTTCAAGGTTTGAAAGGCCTGATCAACTACGAGAGTCCAAGTGAAAGAATTCTTTTTAAGGAGAGGAGTGAGAGGTGCCACAATCTTTCCATAATTCTTAACAAAGTTGTGATAATAGCCTGTTAAACCCAGAAATCCAGGCAAGCTTTTGAGAGTCTTTGGGCGAGGCCAATCCTGTATAGCTTCAATCTTTTTAGGATGCACTCTGACACCTACCTTGCCAACAATATGACCTAAGTAATCGACTTCTGAGGTGCCAAAATCACATTTAGATTGTGTGAGGAAAATTTGGTGCTGAGAGAGTATATGTAGAACTTGATCCACATGAGCAAGATGGGTTGTCTAGTTTTACTATAGATGAGGATATCATCAAAGAAAACTAAGACAAAATGAAAGAGAAAGGGATGGAAGACATGATTCATGAGGCTTTGGAAAGTGGAGGGAGCATTACACAAGCCAAAGGGCATGAACAAAAACTCGTAGTGGCCCTCATGAGTTTGAAATGCAGTCTTAGGAATGTCTACCTTGTTCATATGTATCTGGTGGTATCCAAAATGAAGATCAAGTTTAGTAAAGAACTGGGCACCACTCAATTCATCCAAGATTTCATCAATGAAATGAATGGGAAATTTTTCTTTGATGGTGATTTTATTGAGGGCACGAAATTCAGGACACATGTGCCAAGAGCCTTCTTTCTCAAAGACCATGACCATAGGAGAAGAGTAGGGGTTTGTACTAGGACGGATAACACATGCGGTGAGAAATTCTTGAAAAAATTTCTCAATTTCAGTTTTCTGGGAAAAGGGATGACAATAGGGATGAACATTGGGAGGAAGGATTCCAAGGACAAGGGGAATGGAATGATCATGAACACCACAGGAAGGAGGAAGTCCCTTGGGAGTGGAAAAAACAACTTGATGTTTGGAGAGGATGGATTAGAGGTCCTGTGGCACAGAGGGTGTCTCAGTGGCATGAATGGTATGGAGTTGTGCAATAATTCCAGAATGACCTTTTTTTAGGAGCTTTTCCATGTGATGGGAATTGATTATCTTCGAGGAACCGATGGTGATGCCTTGTAACTTATATTGTTGGCCCTCCTGGTTGAATTACATGGATAATTCCTTAAAATCCATGAGAATGGGACCTAGAGTCCTTAGCCATTATGCACTCAACATAATGTCACAACTGCCCATGTCGATAGAAAACATATGAGATTTCATTTGGTACTGGCCAATTTGGAGATGCACATTTTCAGAACGCCCCCCACATTTCTTGGATCCGCCATTGGAAATCATGATTTGAACATTTTTGACTACACGGATATAGCAATTAGTTTCTTGGGCAATGTGGCGATGAATAAAATTAAGGGTGCTTCCATTATCAACAAGGATGATGACCTTTCGATGCTTAATGTAACCAATTATCCTGAGGGTTTGAGGAACAGAGAACCTAGTGAGAGCATTCAATGAAATGACTGGTTCAACTTCAGGAGGGTCAGAGGGTGGGGTCATGTCAGTGGGTTCAAGTGACTCGAACTCAAGGGGGTGTCGACATCGAATTCTGAAACATCCTCGAAAATGGCCATAAAAATATTTTTTTCCTTACACTTGTGCCCAGGTAAATATTTGTCATCACAATTATAACAAAGGCCTTTGAACTGGTGTTCAACCATTTATTCCCTAGTCAATTTCTGGATCTTTAGTGGAGTGCAAGAAGGAGTGGGAGTGACTAGTTTAGGGCAAGTAATAAAGGAAGGTTATCAGGTTTGAGAAGAGACAACATGTTGTGCTTCCTTAGCTATTTTAGTAGATTCCACCCAACTCTCAAGCCAAGCCATTAGGACATGGGCATGAATCTCATCCTTGAGGCCATTGATAAAACATTCTCGGAAAAAAAAACATCAGACATGCCCTATGTACGAAAATCTAATTGCTCAAAAGAGGCTATAAAGTCTTCCACTATGCCAGATTGTTTCAACATTGTCAAATGACCTAAATGGTTGGTGTTAGTGTCAAAGTATTCATAAATCTTTGCCACAAATTGTGTCAAATCCACACACCCTTAGCGGGCATTTTTTCTCCATTGCCACCATTTCCAATGTCCTCAATCTAGATGGAGAACACCATACCAGAGTTTGGCCAACTCATTTGAGTTACAAAGAGAAATAATGTTCCATTTGAGTTACCCAGCCAGTGGGCTCTGAGCCATCAAATTTGTTCACATCCACACGCGGAAGGTGTAGGTCACGCTGAAAGTGATGGGGCTGAAAAGTTTGGGAATTAGAGGAAGTTTCACCTTCAGAGTGCAAATGTGGGTCAGAGGAGGGAAGATCAGTCAGGATATTTAGCTTGGCGTAGATCATGTTAGTGAAGGATGCAATCTGGGTAGTGAGGTCATGTTTGATGGTTTCCATTTTGGCATCTATGGAGGAATGCATGTTTTTATTTATGGTGGAAAAATTGGCACTGAGTTGCCTCACTTCCTGTTGGGTCTCTATGAAATTAGAGGAAAAGGAATTGAAGTGAGATTCCAAGTCTTGGATACAGGTGTGGGCCATGATGAAGAGGGAAAAAGAAAAGGGACGGGTGGGACCACATAGAAAATTGGTGATGGGTGAAGTGTATCATGACGATCAGGGCGACGAGAGGAATCCAATGGGGTAAGGCCCAAATAAGGGTGTTGGAAGGGGGTCGAGTCCACTGGAATTTTTTTTTACTGAAAAATGATAGGTATGACTATGACAAGGGAGAAGAGAGGAATTCAATGGGATATGGCTCAAATAATGGCACCAACAGGATATAGAATCATGAGGATTTATGCTTCGATCTGAAGAATATTGCAGTGTTGAAATGCCCAAATTCTTAACATGAAGAAATGTGTAGTAATTTTGCAACCCGAATGCAGGAGGCATAGTTGCGCGACAATATATCTTGTCTATTCTGTTTTTGTTTCCATCCCAAGGGTTAGGGTATGTAGGGTGTCTAAAGACACGGGTTTTCCCTATGCTATAACGCTATGATATATGTGTGGGGTCCAACAGTAGTACTTGACCCAATATCTCAGGGAACCAACTAAGGAGGCTAGATCGTGCCCTTGGTCGTACTACTCGATTACCCAGGTACTAGAGAGTATCTTCTTGAGTGTTGTTATCGATGAAACTATAGAAGTCAGGCATCTAATTAGTTTATCTATGGAGGGCTTAAGGAGATCTATGTTGATCCGCATATAGGTGTTGGCTGATGCGCTACCACTCGAAGGGGTACCAACAAGGGTTACAAGGGTGACCAAAAAATGTGCACTTAAGTACCACTTGTATTTTCTGCGTGTATGACTTCCCGACTGTGGGTTTATGCATGTAATGACATATCTCTATAGCTTTAAGACGTCGTAATATGTCTCTATCCTGAAAAAAAATTAACCCACAATTTTATGCCAAGGAAAGTGCTCTGATACCACTTGTAGTATTCCAAATATAAATAGTAAGCAAAACTTAAATATTTTAGCTAGAAATGGCATAACAACAATTATATAACCAGAACAATATCAGAATAATACCATAATAACACCAGAAAGAGCACCTTGATTAATGATAACAATGTTCACTTGCCTCTTCGAGGGGGCAACCTCCATCAGAGTGGAGCTCTATTACAATAATATCCAAGACAAGACTTCGCATACCCTCGACTCCTATTTATAATAAATTTCTCTATCCAAAAAAAAAACCTAGAGGAAGATCCTTCTAGAAGTGGAAGCTTCTATTAGGTCTTCTTATATTTGACTTATTCTTCTTTATTGCTAGGACTTATTAATATTGGCCTTTATTACATGAAAATATATTATTCTACCTACGTGAGGGGTTAGGGAGGTTAGGTCCCTAACACATTGCAAAAGATGTTTTGATCATAGAAACCTTCAAAGATAATGAGTTATACATGCAATATGTTATGTATGTATTGTTGTTTGACCTCATTCAGGAACATTTGAGGACATGAGGATATGTGTTGACTATAAATGAGCCAACATGACATTAATGGAAAGGGTTAATGACAAGTCCCTTGTATTAATCAAATTCTAATGCAATTTATACAAGGTGATGTGGGACTTTGCAACATTGAATAGGTCACCAAACATGACTTAGAGACAAAAGTCAAAACAAAAATACATAACTTTTTAGGCTTCAAAACCTGCGGAAGTTATTACTAGAACTTAAAAAACCTATCTTTGTTTGGTCATTAATGTTGGAGATATTACACATACATAGGATTTTCCTTTCCTTTTCTTTTCCTAAGTTTATTTGGTTATGTTGAGGGTCCCTTAGTATAGATATTCTCCACTCATTGAGGATATCCCCCCCTAGACAAGGGTGCCACATACCCTCCAATCAATTCTCAGTTATCATTTAGTTAGACTAGTTGAGTGAAGTGTTGCATGGAAGCCTTGGTTTTATCACCAAGTGTTGCATGCTAACCTCAGGATCATCACCAGTAATGTGCACTTGCATTGGGATCATCACCATTAAGTCACATTCCACATGTGTGAGTGATCTCCTCCTCATTTCACTCTGGTTTGGCTAGTTAACTAACGACTACATGACCAATTAACTAGGACTAGGTTGCAATTGACTCTAGTGAATTCCAGTGCATGTCACATCTCTCTAGAACACTCCTAATGTGAATTATCTTGGCTACTTTAGTTATTTAGTTGTGTCATACATAGTATATCACTTGTATTGTAACATTCTCTTACTCAAATAATATAAATTATTTCATTATTTTCTCCAATTTGTGTCTCCTCTCTTCATCCACCATTGCAAGTTGTGTATGTTTCATTGTTAGCTAGATATTTTGTGAAGATATCTCATAAAATCTACATGGTATCAAATCCCACAAGTTTCTATCAAGGATTGTCACCAATACTTTTTTGCAGGTACCGAAGATGGAACAAAGCAACAAGAAAGATGGAATTTCCCGCATCTGCAATTCTAACTCCATATAATTACTTTGACTGGAAGCCAATAATTATGAACCTACTCATGGGTAAAGGATTGTATTGGATAACCATGGCCATAGAAACAAAACCCACCTTAATAGTGGAAAAATCCAAGTACTTCAATCGCATGGATGATGTTCACAGTCTCCTATGCATGTCTACTTATCCCGACCTATGGTTTCACATCGATGCATACAAGACACCAAATGATATATGGACCACCTTGGATGGTCTCTTTGGCAATATGGATGAATTGAGAGGCCATTTTCTCAAAGTAAAATTGAACTCCTTGGATCCCAAGAACTTTGACAATTCCCAATATTACTTCACCAAATTTAAATCTCTCCTTCGTGTATTGACAGGATATGGTATCGAAAAATCCAAACAAGAAAAAAAAATGGTTCTTGTTATCATGGCAAAACTTGAACCGGAATTTAGTGTATTTGTCTCAAGATTTCATTCTACTATATTCAGCATAGGAGCAACCTAGACCATGCCTTCATTGTCGCATTTCATTGAGGATTTGACATATGAGTAGGATAAGCTCATTCATATGGGCATAATCAAGGGCCCCAAGGCACATGCACTTGTTGTGCATGATGGAAACAACTCTCAAAATCCTAAATCCAAATAGAAAGGCAAAGGAAAGGCACATGCAGAGCCAAAGAAGGAAGAGTACTCCAAACCCTTCAATGATTCCTAAGGTTCCAAAGGTGGAAAAATAAAGCAAGGGAAGAAGTGTGGTTACCGCAATCGCGAGAACCATCCAGAATCTGCATGCATGAAGAAGCAAATATATCTTATGGAACAAATAATTCAAAAGAAAAACCTTAGGGACTTCATTCCTGAGGCTGTCAAGAAAAAATCAGAAGATCAATCCCCTAAGAAAGGTAATTCTTATGCATTAGTGTCTATTCATTCTTATCCTTACACATGGATTGTAGATCGAGGAGCTTCCCATCACATGGAAAACACAAAGGATATTCTATCTTTTTTAACTGCATGCACGAGGCCCCTATCGTCATGGGGGATGACTCTCCAGTCGAGGTCACCAGAAAAGGGAGAGTGGAACTAGATCATGGAAGCTTCGAGAACATATTGCATGTCCCTCAAATTTTCATGAATCTGATATCAATGTATCAGATTACATACTTGGGATGAGGAAAAAAGGTGGAGTTCACACCAAACTTTGTGTCCATATTCGACATGCAAGACAACTCCAAAATTGTTGTCGGGGAGGTAAATCATAAATCTCAATTATACACTTTTTCTAAGTTTATTGAACCTGATTCCTCTGTACTACTTACAAATGCTGATGACAATAGTATATTATGGCAGGAGAGGTTTGGTCACCTGAACTTCAGGTACATGCATCAACTTATCAAGAAAGGGATGGTCACTGGGTTACTTGATATCCACTTTTCCAAAGTGGTTTGTGAAGGATGTGTCCTTGGAAAGCACCCTCAAGAGAAGTTATAGAAGGGGAAGACTCACAAGGCCTCCTCTCCATTTGATCTGATTCAAAAGGATCTCATGGGTCCATTCCCGCATCCATCCATCAACAAGTCAAGGTACATGCTTACATTTTTGGATTATTACTCACGTTATACTTGGGCATTTTTTCTTAGGCATAAGTTCGAGTTCTTTGAGAATCTCAAAGAGTTCAAAGCACTTGTTGAGACTCAATCAGGAAGAACGATCAAAGCCCTCCATACAAATAATGGAGGGGAGTATGTAAACAAAGATGTTCAAAATCTTTGTCTTGAGGTTGGGATACAGTTGAAACACAAATAACCATATACTTTTCAACAAAATGGGGTTGTTGAGCTGAAAAAAAAATCTCTCAAAGAGATGGACAATTGCATGCTACATGTAAATGCACTTATTCCCAAGCTTTGGGCTGAGGCACTTAATTGTGCCAATCAAATTCAAAATAGATACCCTCATAGATATGTTAAGGACATGATTCCTTTCAAGGCTTGGAGCGACAACAAACCATAAGTCACCCACTTTCGTATCTTTGGATCACAAGTATGGGCCTGCATTCCCTCTAAGAAGAGGAAAGCATTAGATCCACCAATCCACCCATGCATATTTTTCGGTTATCCTGACGGTGTGAAGGGATAAAAATTACTTGATCCCTCTACATACCAACTCATCATTGAGCATAGTTTTTAGCTCGAGGAAATTCCCCTGCATGCTCTATATGAGCCACATGCATAGGCTTTTGTACTTCCACTAGTTGTGGATGATGAGTCCACACATTCGTATCACACCATAGATCTGAGTTCTGATACAGAGTCATAGGATTCAGAGGATACAAATGCACAATCAAAGAATTCATATGAACAGTCAAAGAATTCAAATGCAGAGTCAATACATGCAGATGAGGAGATAGAGTAGATGCCCAAGCGGGCTCAGTCCACACTTCAAGCTGCATAAGACCTTGTTGGGGATCCAGGTGATCTGAGGAGGACCAAATCTCAGTTTGAGCATCCTCCTCTTGCACTTACTTCCACTGAACCCATGATTCCTTTGCATTGTTATATGGTTCAGTCTTCAGACTTGTAGTCCTACAAAGAGGCTGCAGGGAACCCCTACTAGGAAGCAACCATAAAAGAATAGTAAAACTCTCTCCTTGAGAAATAGACTTGGGATCTGGTTCTGCTTCCTTTAGAAAACAATATTTTCAAATGTAGATGGGTCTACAGGACCAAAAAGGCAGCAGAGGGATAGGTGAGCAGACACAAGACAAGACTGGTTTCCAGGGGATTTAAATAGATCCACGGGATCGACTATGATGAGATTTTTTCTCCAGTAGAAAAGTACATTAGATGGTTGTGTAGAATTATTTTATTCACATGGATCTATTAAAGGATATTTATATGGAGCAGTCGCCTGGATTCATACATAATTCATCTTTAGTGTGTCTACTCAAAGAGTCACTCTCTGGCCTCAAGCAGGTTCCTAGAGCATGGTACATAAAGATGGACTCCTACTTTCTCTCCAAGAATTTTGTTAGATGCAGATCCGGTCCAAATGTCTACATGTTAAATATCATTGAGTCACTTATGATCCTAGTCCTATATGTGGATGATCTCTTGATCATCGACAACTTTTTTTTACCTATTGTTATGGTAAAGGGAATTCTTTGTGACACGTTTTCAATGACAAACATGGGTCCACTCCATTTATTTCATGGTCTCAAGATCATCTAGGATTCTTCATGCATCAAGCTATCTCAGGATAAGTATGCTCAGGATCTCATGGAGATATTCCACACGACAGACTACAAGTCTGCACCTACACCCTTCTTATATGGGGATAGAATTGAGAATGGTTGGGATACACTAGTGGTGGATAACACATTGTATCGATAGATTGTGGGAATCCTTTTGTATCTCACCCACACCCAATCATATATATCATATACAGTAGGGGTAGTCTCTAGATACATGCAGGAGCTACATGATTTATGCTGGAAGGCTACAAAGCACATCTTCAGATACATTTAGGGAGCCATCAGTTATGTGATCCACTATGCAATAGGTTGCAAGTTGGACCTCATAGGCTTCACTGATTTCGACTGGGATGGTGATGGCACCAGAGATTTCCTTATGGCCAGAATTTCAGAGCTAACCCTGTAGTTTTTATGGAGTTTTTACATATCGATAGTCATTTGAGAGGCCTTGAAGGTATGAAGGAATTTGCATTATGGAGTGTTGGTGGGTATGAGGATCAGAAGGCACAGGAATGGAACTGCTACCCTCATGTTGTCGGATGATCAACCAATGAAGAAGATTTATTTGCAAAGGTATGACCATTGTTTCACATACGTGATGTTTCACATGTTAGGTGGGACCAGAATGTGACTTGTTGGACACCATATAGCCTTTAAAACAACATTCAATATGCCTTCCAACTATCAATGAAGCATTGTATTCATTTACATAGTAGAGGTTACAAGTTCAAATATAAGGGGTAGGGTATATATACCTCCGCAGACTTTACTAAAATCGTTGGATGGAGGGGATCCCTTGTTCCACAAACAAGGGGTTCTCATACACCAATTTGGTGTCTAGATTGGTCATGACCTTAAACTTACATTATTATTATTATTATTATTATCATTGGTGGAGCAACATTGTATTCTTCACGTAGAATTCTTCAAAAATATGTGTATGCATGATGCATAAAGGTTGCGGCACATTGTGTTATTTCAAATATTTATTTATTGCACTAATATAGTACAGTGCACACCTTAGTAACATTATTGGAAGCAGTATGTTATGAATGTTTTCTTAGTAAAGTTGAAAGTTCATAACTAGAAGACAATTTGATTCTGCCTGTTTGAACTTGCTAGTAGATTTATTGCTTCCTCCTTTCAACAATAAATGAAAGGACACAGAAAGAAGAAATTTAGAGGCAGAGGGGTTTGGCATAATCCCCATGAAAAATCCAACCTTCATTGTACTTGTTGCAGAATGAATGGGTCACATGAAGCTAATCATTGTTGAGTTCCATGGCAGAAGATTAAAGAAGAAAGACAGAGTAAAAAAGAAGACATAAATAGAACTTTAAAACCATCAAAAGGTAAAGCACTTGTTCATTATGTTGTTTCCCATTTCAATATATGAGTAACTAAACATTTGTTTAATACTTCATTTGATTTTTGGGGATATGCATAGCTTCTTGACATAGGCACAACCTCTCACATGAAATATTGAAGACATTTCTTCAAAGACTTCAGTGACAATGTAGATGGTGTAGTGTACTTTGAGGATAGATCAAGTCTCAAACCTTTTGGAATGGGCACCATCGGGCTTAAGTTCCCTGGACTCCTGGATTTTATTCTACACAATCTATCTTCTTGAGTTGCAAAGGATCTTGTTGTCCCTTGTGCACATGAGACAACAAGGCCATTATGTTCATATGATTGGTGGGAAAGTTGAAATACGAAAGGATTCTGATAACATGTTTGTTATGACCGGAATGGAAGATGGAAGATTGTTGGAGTTGAATGGGACATATTCCCATACACACATCGTTGCATACCTCTCTCATCATGACTTGGGTATAATGCCATCTAGTCTTTTATGGCATGCTAGATTTTGCTATAATAATTATGATTGTTTTCATTTGTTGAGAAAGAATGGTATTTCTGGTTTTCCTACTATTCCTAGGAATTGAAGAAATGTGATGCTTGTATCCTTGGAAAACACAACAAACAACCCTTTCATGATTCTACTTCCAAATCATGTAGAAAACTTGAATTAATTCATTCTCATTTGTGTGGCCCTATGATTGTTCCTTCTGCAAATGGAAACAAATATATTAGGAATTTTATTGATGATTACACCAAAATGTGTTGGGTGTACTTGTTGAAAGATCAATCACAAGATTTTGAAACTTTTAAAAATTTTCATGTATGGATTAAAAATGAAGCTCAGTCTCATATTGGATCTCTTTGCACTAATAATGGAAGAAAATATACATCTAATTAATTTGAAAGCTACCTTTTCCAACATGGGATCAAACATCAAACCACGGTTCCATACAATCCCCAACATAACAGTGTGGTTGAACGAATGAACAGGACACTCCTAAATATGGTTTGTTCCATGATGTTTTTCAAGAATGTTAAATTGATGTTTTGGGCTGATGCAATTCTATGTGCAGTTTGTCAAAAACATGTGTCCATCTCATGCTCTTAAAAACAAAATCCATATGAAATGTGGTATGGCCACATTCCTTCAGTGAGGTATCTTGGGGTCTTTGGTTCCACCTGTTATACCTTGATTCCTAAGGAGAAAAGAAGTAAGCTTGATGCAAGGAGTCAAAAGTGCATCTTCTTGGGGTACCCAAATACCACTAAGGGGTATTGTCTTTATGATGATACAAACAAGAAATTCATCCTTTCCAGAGATGTAATCTTTCTTGAGTCATCCAAGAAAGACGAAAATGTTGAGAGGAAGATTTATCATTTGGACAAATTCACTCATGTAAATATATATCATGAATTTGATGATGAGTTTCCACATCTTGAAGGGCGGATCCCTATTTTGGGTCAATCTATGGAATATCCTTTTGAAGCACCATATTCACCACATGAAGAATTCCCTACCACTTCATCAGAACATGAGGTTTAGTTGGATGATGTGATCAATAGGATTGAAAATTTAAGGCTTGATGAGAACTCAACACCATCTCATTCAGATGAGAAACTTCGACCATCTCAGAAAGGTCCACCAAAATGGATCACAAAAACACTTGAAAGTGTTCGTCCTGATGAGGTCAGAAAGACAGGAACCATAATGTCCTAAAGAAAAGATGGAGGTAATGTAGATAATTCAAACTTGGGTAATGTAGATGACATGAATGTTTCATATGATTTTGAGTTGAATTTATCTACTAACCTTGAACCAACTTCCTTTCAAGAAGCCACTTCTCATCATGAATGGAAAGAAGCCATGTAGAAGTAATATGATGCTCTCATCAAGAATAGGACATGGAATTTGGTGGAATCTCCATTTGGAACCAAACCAATCGACTACAAGTGGGTATTCAAGAACAAGTACAAATCAGATGGATCACTTTACAAGCACAAAGAAAACCTCATGACAAAAGGATTTGCATAGAAAGAAGGTGTTGATTATGAGAAGACTTTTGCCCCCACAACAAAATGGGATATCATCTGTGTTAAAGTAATTGATGTGCTCATTTTCACCATAAACAATATCTCTATTGTCACCCATCCATAGGATGAAGCCACCCTCGATCACCTTAACCTTTGACATAATTATTCTAGAAATCCATACTAGAACCAATAGATAAACCCTAGATGCTAACTGCAACAACAACTTAAGACAAGTAGAGTGTTACTTCTCCAAGGGTAGCGCACAAGAGAGAGAGAGAGTCTCCATATCCACAGAACAATTACCATACACAACTGCAACAATTGCAGCTGCACTACTCTCTCAAAATTGTGCCATACTTAGCAAGAATATCACCAAGAGTATTACCAAGAATATCACCAAAAATTTCACCAAGAATATCACCAAGAATATCACTTAGAGAGAGACCAAGACCAAGAGATGACCATACGCCTTTATTCCTCCTTGTAGTTGTAGTTGTAGCTGCAACTGCAGCTCTCCACAAGACTTGTGCTCTCACTGGGTGTACAAATGAGCTAAAACATCTTCTATTTATATTAATTTGTCCAGTGACTTTTTTGGTTGGGTTGAACTTACTTTCTGGTAATTATATTTTTTGTTTATCTTTTTCCTGTGGAGCCGACTTGTCTTTCTGGAAGATAATATTCTAATATTATTTATTCTTCTAGGTCGACTTTCCATCTATGGTTTTCACACATATGTTTAGGGTTTACCTTGCTTCCAGAATATTCCATTCTAGTCAAAGGTTACACCTGGAGGTTAATACCTCCCATAGATACCGTAACATCAACACTCCCTCCTAGCTAGGGTGGTATTAATGGTGATGGTATTGAGCACACACAGACCATTATGTTGGTAGCATCATCGTAGCCACATAAGCTATCTCATGATCATGCAACTCAAGTCACGAGCATAATCATCACTATCATTATCGTCCGATAGCATCCTGGCATCAACATACATCATCATTTGCATCATCTATCAAGATCATGCTCCATATGAGTAATCATGCATGATGTTGAATAAGTCATGTGTTGAACTCAGCGCACTTAGCAGAGTGTCTCGCATGAGTCACCCACTCAACAGAGTGGTGCAGGGACCATTCTTCTAATACGTACATACGTTCTAGAAGAATATTTGTCCCAACAGAGGCTGAAAGCCCCGCAATGGGCTACAAGTACCTTTATTCTAATCCAGACCTACATCCTAGAAGAATGTCAGTCCTCCCAGATGTTGAAGCCACGCCATGGGCTACATAGACCATTCCTATAGGAATGTCAGTCTCGGACTATTTTCTAATCGGGTCATATGTACCATAGAGATCAATCTCTACCCATATTCCTTAGAAAATATTGGTCTCGTATCAACCACCCTAATTGGGACGTCATGTCCTTAGGGGGAGGACTATTCAACCCAATCGGGCCAATAACTGTGCCTCAAGAGAATATCGGTCTTGAACCATTTTTCTAATTTGGACACAATATGTGCCTTAGAAAAATAATAGTCCATGATATGTCAACAATCTATCAACCTGGAACATTCTCCACAGGGAGAATGTATGTCCACCAACAATATGTTCTACCTGGACCATTCTCCTCCTGGAGAATGTTTGTCCACCAATACATTGACTATCCATCTAGCTGTAAATCATCTCCAACACTAGTTGTAGTCTTTATGGCAATCGGATAGTAGCATACAACTACTACAATGCCATCCAATATAACACAATTGTGTCTGTGCATAGTAGTACACAACTATTGCCCAGTGGTACACAACCACTCCTAGTAGCACACAACTACTAACCAGTGACACACAGTCACTACCAGTGGAACACATCCACCATAATAGCATACAACTATTGTCCAGAGACATACAATCTCCACATCAATCAAATGATATCATTTGATATCATCCTGCATCAACAGTGTCATCAACTGCATCACTTCTAAGTTATACTATCATGATGTGAATGCATCATATCTAAGTTGTACTAGTGTGATCTAGAGTATCATCTACATCATCTCTAAGTTTTACTAGCATGACATATCTAGCATGATGCCAATGCATCATATCTAAGTTGTATGCCACCTCTAAGTTGTACTTGCATGATGTAAATAAGTGCCTCACTGTGTCACCTCTAAGTTATATGATCATCTCTAATCCGTACTATCATGACATATCTAGCATGATGCCAATGCATCATCTCTAAGTTGTGTGCCACATCTAAGTTGTACTCGCATGATCATATCTAGCATGACACGAGCCTCATGCATCATCTCTAATTTGCATGGGAATCTCTAAGTTGTACTAGCGTGAATATCTAACATGATGCCAATACATCAGATCTAAGTTGTATGTCACATCCAAGTTGTACTTGCATGGCCATATCTAGCATGATGTGGCTCACCAGCATTGTCTCTAAGTTGTACTAGCATGGCATATCTAGCATGGTGTCAATACATCATATCTAAGTTGTATGCCACCTCTAATTTGTACTACCATGATGATCCTCATGCCACTGTATCAAAAACTCCAACCATCTGTATCATATCTTAGTTGTACTAGCATGATCATATCTAGCATAATGCAAGCATCATCTCTAAGTTGTACTAACATGATACAGATCTGCAGCTCACCGACATTCCATGATGCCACATATCAGATCTCCCTCCCAACCGAGGAATTCATCTCCTCCCTTTCAACCAAGGGAGAAATCTCCACAAGCCCCAACTTGTCCCTCAAGTATGCAAACTTTATCTTAGACAAAGGATTCATCAAAATACCTGTATTCTTCTCATCAGTGGAGATATATTGGAGAACCACTTCTCCCCTCTAGACTTTATCATGGAGAAAATAGTACTTGATATCAATGTGCTTCGACCTATCATGGAACATCGGATTCTATGAGAGATTCACATAACTTTGGTTATCACAATACATCATGGTTGAATCCAACACCTGAACAAACAGTCCAGAAAATAGCTTACGAAGCCACACTGCTTTTGTACAAGCATCACAAGATGCAATATACTTTTCTTCTACAGTACTAAGTGCAACAGACTTGTGTTTCTTGTTATCCCATGATATCATAGAAGAGCCCAAACTGAAACATATACCAGAAGCACTCTTTCTGTCATCTGCACTCCCTGCCCAATCTGAATCAGTAAATCCTTTCAACTTGTACATCATTGTTTGAGGCATATTTCAAACCATAGTTTAGCGTCACACAAAGATATCTCAAAATATGTTTTGTAGCTATCCAATTCTCATGTATAGGTTCCACCTGGAACTAGCTCAACGTGTTCACCACAAATAAAATGTCTGATCGGGTATTAACCAAATACATCAATGAGCCAATCAACTACCGGTACAGGGATGAGTCTACTAGATCATAGTTAGAGTCTCTCAACTTCCTCATATATGTCACCATGAGAGTTTTCATGGATTTGTAATCCATCATCCCAAACTTTTGAAGGATCTTTACAACATACTTCCCTTGCCCCAGGAATATTTCACCATGCTTCTGCTATACTTATAGTCCCAAATAATAATGCATGAGACCAAGATCCTTCATATCAAATTCAGAGGCTAACTCCCTCTTACACTGAGTAATGAGAAGCTATGCACCTGTCAGAAACAAGTCATCAATATATAGTAGTCGGATCACAGGTGTGTCATTCAAAACCTTGTAATAAGGATATGGATCAACATAGCTCTTGGAAAAAATCAAGTCTCATCAAGTAGCTATCAATTCGTGCATACCAAGCTCTTGGAGCTTGCTTGAGTCCATACAAGGCTTTCTTCATACATGGGTTTCTCTCGGGTGTACCTCAAATTCTTGAGGTTTCTCTATGTATACTTCTTCCTCAATTATTCCATTTAGAAAAGTGGTATTTACATCCATTTGATGTAAACTCCAACCCATGGATGCTCCTAGATATATCATGGCTCTAATAGATGTATATCTGGTAACCGGAGCAAACATCTCATCATAATATTCTCCCTCCTGTTGAGAGAATCCTCTAGCGACAAATCTCACCTTGTACTTATAGATACTTCTATCCACTGCATGTTTTATCTTGTAAATCCATTTAGGAACAATTTCCCATACATTTTTTTTCATGATTTATATTATTTCATTACATCTTTCTTCTATTCTTTCTACTTGACTGCTTCTTCAAAGGTGGAAGGTTCTGTAACTAGAATATGGTTTTCACTTCGTTCTTTCTCTGCTTCCTTTATAATTGATACTTGGTGAGACCATTTGCTTCACCACTAATGAATTCATTTGCTCCATGCTTTCAACTATCATTGTAGCTCCCTCCTAGAGTTATCACCTGTGACTTTCCTGGAACAAGAACAATAACAAAGGAAAATAACAGACAACATTATTCAACACTCTTCCAGTGTTGTGATCAATCATGATTCCATAGTAACTTATTTGGAACAAACAAATACATCTCCATGGTAGCCTCCATGAAATCTTGTAAGATAACTTGCCCGAGACAAGATTAATAAAAGTATTTCCAGTATTATAGAATTTTTCATAAGAACATATCTATGGTAACAAGAATGAGTAACAATTTCATGATGATCAACATAGTATGATCAAGGTGAATTTCCCGAGAACAAAACAAGAAATATATCTCTAGAGGAGATGTTAGTTCATTTTGTAAACAAGTACAATAAGCATCTATATCAATAGTATTCACATGCCATCAAGTATTCATTACATCTTGCAGTAATAGAACCTTTCAGAGATTGCTTTCACAATTTGTAACATAGCAACTATCAATCTTGATATGTGAAAATTGGAAACTTATCAATTTAATCAAACCTGGAACCTGAAGCTTCAATTGCTATGGAGAGTGCACTTGTTCCTTTGAATGTACTAAATCCAACATCACTGTTTGGACAAGATCTCTAGTAAATTCCCTGCAAACATACTCATCCTTTGCTAGATGATATAACTTGAAAAGCATGTACAAGTGCATACCTTTGACATTGTTGTAACATCGTCCAACTTGTCTTTCTAATATGAAACTAGACACCATCTTGACAAGAAGAGATTAGAAACTGAATCAGGAGTTTCAATGATTAAAACAAGCTATAAACTCTAAAATTTCAACTTTGACCACAAATTCAATTTGACCATAAGCCAATCTTTGACTTTGACTTTGACCAGACAACCTTTGAATTTGACCAAAAACTCAAACCTAATGTTTTTGCTAGATGAGGGTGCCAAGAGGTGCGCTAGGATAAGGCGCACTAGGATGTTAAAGAAAAATTCCAAAAACTTCACTTTAGGTGCCCGAACAAATGGGTTAGGGTTTGTTCCCGCTGCAAAACTTGACTGCAACTGCAACTGCAATTGGTGCTATAATGAGCTTGACAATGAACTTCCCAATCTACCTTCCATTGGTTAGACTGACTGAAGATAGTGTGGGCCCATAAGCTATTAAAATAATTGATGTGCTCATTTTCACCATAGATAGTATCTCTATTTTCACCCATCCATAGGCACGAAGCCACCCCCGAGCACCTTAACCTTTGATAGATGATCCGAAATGATCTTTTAAAGACTTTGGTTAAGTATTTTGCATGAGTTGATTTACCATTTAAAAATTAAAGAGAAGAAGAATATTTAATGAAAGAATGTTGCAACCATCATAAAGAATGCAAAACAAAACATGAGCATTAATAAAATCAAACCATAACGCCAAAACTTGTTAATGGATTTCGGCAAAGTTGTGTACGTCTCTGGGCCTTTGTCTCAGTGGGGGAGGCTTTCTTATTAATATTCAATTTTTCAAAATTAAATCATAATTACATCAATTTGTTCTCTGATTGACATAGAAATGTTTTTCTCTGTCTCAAGAAATCAACGCAATAGATGACATTGAAAAAGGTGGAGTACAACTCCCATAAATGGCCTCCAAAGCTCTGTTACTCTTTTGGCTTCCCTGCATAAAAATGGCTTTCTCTCTACAAATTAACATCATTCTCTTGTTCTGAACATGTTCATGGTTGTAAAAACACCCGGTTTATATAGAATTTTAGTTGGGGTCACATCCCAACTTCCTCTTAAGATTTGGCCTTAATATTGGCTCCAGATCCTCAAAAAAGGGCGAAAATCCATCTAAATTAGGGCAAAATTCAAAAAAATCCCTTTTCCAAATTTTAAAAACCCACTTTGGAAAAAAAATTATGGCACGTGCCCCTTTTTTGTCATCTCTTGGTCATATGAGACCATGTGTCCATGCATTGGGGCTGAACAATTAGGTCGTGCCCCTAAACTTCTGACACCTGGTCGTGTGGGTTACCATATGGCCTCGCGCTGTGTCAACCACAACACCTGCGTCTGTTGGTATAGCCTTTGGTCTAGCTCCTGAATTGATGGGTAGCCCCCTTCGACTGGGGTCTTATCCCCTAAGCCTTTTCCATATCACAACAAAAAGGATTTTGGGGGCATGCTTAACAAGTCCCACCCCTCCATCGTTATGGCTAGCGAAAGGTGGTTAAGTTGTTGCATGCAGATAGGTTGGGAGTTCAAACCACTGGGAGGCCAAACCAATTTTGACCTAGGCCTTATTGGCTTGATCCGAGGTGCCACGTGGTGCCTTGTGATTGGGCCACGTGTCACGTTGCCATTGGCTTGTACCAACCAGTCAGTTATACAGTCACCTACCAGTAAACCTGCACAGTCAGCACCGTACGCTATGTCACTGCCATTCGTCAACCTATCATTGGGCCACGTCATCGTATGAATTTCCACGTGTTAGTCTGTACAATCTAGTCACCTGCCACATCAACACCCAAAAACACCAAATTTTCCTGACACATGTCATCCTCTAGTGTTTGTTGGACACACCTACCACACTTAGAGGGGGGGGTGAATGAGTGTGGGGCTCTTTTTCCAAAACTTCCCTCTTGCACAAAAACTCATCAATTAGCATTCAACATTTATTCAT
>JZKD02S1610039.1:118363-144091 GCA_000966675.3 Picea glauca
CTGCTACCTCTGTTTTACAAGCTTCAACTTGTTTGAGAGCACCGACTCTCTTGTTTCTCTAGCACGCACTAGAAGGAAGCACCAACTCCCCTAATGTTCCAGCACCAACTAGATGGAAGCACCAACTTCCAGTTACACAAGCTCCAACCTGTATAACATAGAACACTTGTTCTCCCTTGCACCACCCTGCCACCCTGGTTTCTCTGGCTGCAACCAGAAGGAAGCTGCAACTCCTTGTGTTCAAGCACCCACTTGAACCTATGAGGACAACAGTCCTCCCTAGCACCTCCCAACCACCCTGGAATATACATGAATGATTGAATAACCAACAAGATAGATAAATCAATTCTTAGCACTTCTTCTTTGTTCTGTAAATCTGGTCTGCTTCTAACTGTTCTACAATTCTTCTCTTCCTCTATCTGCAATTCTGCTCTGCTTCAATCTTGTTCTGTAATTCTGCTCTTGCTTCTATCTATTCATCATCTGTTACTCATCTCTGATTTTTATCTCACACTACGCATATTGTCACCTTCACTTTCTTACAGTTCAACTCATTTTTATTTTTTTTCATACAGAGCAACCAACCACGCGCAGTCTCTGTGTGTTCCTTTTATGCCCAATTACCACTTCAGTTACACCTCGAATCTTCTTGGGAAAAAACACCTTGGCAACTGAATCGCCAACCGATCAAGAATCATGAATCAGTTTTTCTAACTGAATTGTCACTGATTGATTAACTGTGAAGTGCAACAGTAGCCCTCCGATCATGTTCAAATTCACCTGCACCGTTGGATTGAATCCGTAGGGTCTTGCATTTATTTTGCCATTTCGCATTTCAGCATTTCGGCATTCCTGTGGTGAAGCTTAGCACCTCTAGCTTCTTCCTCCATCTTCCATCAATGTTCCCAATGGCTGTGACCACGCGCTTATCCATAAAGCACTTTCGCAATTTCGCATTTCGTGAATCTGGAGATGAGGCATCTCGACTCTCCAAGTCGCGATCCCTGAAACCCTGAAATGGAGCTTTTCTAGACTGACTCCTTCCCTTCTCGTAACCACTGGCGGTGACCACAGGCTGTGCCAAAAAGGCGCTTCATATTTCGCGAGTTTATAAACTTCATTGAGTCTGATCGACGGTTGAAATCTCTATAGATTCGACGGTTCAGATCTTATCACGATCTCGCATCTCGCGAGTTTCCACACCATGCTCCGTTGACTCCAAGTCAGCGAAATTCCAATCACTTTCCATTTGTCCTATGATTCGACGGTCCAGATCTGATCTTGATTCAACGACTCAGATCATATCGCGATTTCGCAAGTCGCGATTTCAGCATTCCTGTGGTGAATGTTCTTGACGCTTCCAACTACCAATCCACGAAACTCTGAAATGGCTTGGGATCAACGGTCCCAATCAACCCTTGATCTGGCAGCTCAGATCATTTTGCGATTTCGCACTTCGCGATTTTGGGACTCCTGTGGTAGGAGTTCTTGACATCTCCATCTCCCGATTTTCGAAACTCCGAAAGGGAGTCGGATCAACGGTCCACATAACCCCCTAAGATGGACGGTTGATGGGATTTCGGCATCTCTCATTTCACGATTTCGGGACTCCTGTGGTCGGAGTTCTTGACATCTCCATCTCCTGATTTTTGAAACTCCAAAGTGATGTAAACCTATTGATGTCACACGTGGATTGACACGTGTCGAATAATTGCCACGTATCACTCTGATACGTGACTTACATGTGCCTGAAATGTTGAATCAGCTTGACACTTGTCATTGCCTGTTGTGCCATGTGTTCTTAGCTCACGTGGTTTGCTGACGTGTTTGTTTTGGGATTTCGCATTTCAGCTCTTCGAGACTCCTAATGTTGAGAGTCTCTGACTTCTCCATCTCCTGATTTCTGAAATCTCGATAGCCAAAACTCTAAAATGGAGTATCAAACTTTACGGGCCTTTGTTATGCCTGATCAACGGTTCAAATCAATCCTCGATCTGATAGCTGAGGATATTTCATGATTTCGCATATCGCGAGTTCGGGACTCCTGTTGTGATGATCCTTGACATTTCTATCTCTTGATATCCAAAATCTCGATAGCCAAAACTCCGAAATGGAGTATCAAACTTTACGGGCCTTCGTCATGCCTGATCAACGGTTCAAATCAATCCTCGATTTGACGGCTGAGGATATTTCGCAATTTCGCATATCGCGAGTTCGGGACTCCTGTTGTAATGATCCTTGACATTTCTATCTCCCGATATCCAAAATCTCGATAGCCAAAACTCTGAAATGGAGTTTGACCAACACTTTGATCTTGTCATATGATCATTGTTGCGCTGTTGGACTTCCTGAACTTATCTTTTGTTCCTGTTTTTCCATCGAAGCCATAAATGACAGGGATACTCTGATCTTGCCATCAATGACAAGAATACTCTACCTGTTAAACATGCCAACCACCATCCTCTGCCTTCTGTCTGAAAACATGCCAACACGTTGGGCATTAGTTGCAAGGATATGAGACTTCATGTCCAACGTGTTGTTGGAACCCTGGAAGAGAAGTGGGGAAGTTGAAGGATTGTTGAGCAGAGAAGGGGCACACTTCCTTGGGTATAACAGGCATGTGGGGAATGAGAGACTGTAGACTAGATGCAACAACGGACACCTTGGACTGAACAATTTTGTTGATTATCGTACCTTAGCTTGGCATTAGGAACCCTTTTTTCGTGGTGGAGTTAAGCCCCAACTCGAGGGTGACATGTTGTTGAAAGTATATGAGCAATAGTCTATGGTTGGGAGGAACGTCTGAGTTCTGCGCGTACTTGGTGACCTTTCATAAAAGATAAGTTTCTTTATTTGTTTGTCTAATTTAATGTGTGCTTAATTATCTATGTTTATTATGGGTTTAATTCTTGTATGATGTTCCATATAAGTAATTATTGTTATTATGTATAATGTTGTATTGTGTATAATGTTGCTTGCACATGTAAGTGTGGTGCTGATATTCAGTATTTGTCGGCGTGCATGAGTATGACCATTGTTGTCATCTTCTGATTAAGTTAACCTTATGGTAATGGTCATGAGTCTCTAAGGAAAGGTTAGAATTCTCGTGCGTGCAGGGAAATACTATGTGTGCACAGGAGGTTGGATTTGCTTGTGTGCACAGGGAAGCAGTCCGCGGACACAAGGAAAATAGAATTGGTGTAATGCGCCAAAATGGTGGCGCGTGTAGTAGAAATAGCATGTTCATAGTGGATTACATGCATAGTTAAGTTGTGTGCTCAATATGCTTGTGCGCACAGTGGTTTTGAGTTATTTCCATTGTTATAAGTTGTGTCAAAAGAGGAAATTTTGGGTGGTGTGACTCAGCTTAGGGTTGAGCGCGTTACTTCAAGTAATTCTATGCAGACTGATGTTATAGAGTAGAACCTGCACACTAGATTTTGGAGTAGCATTGTTCAGTAGTAAGTTGGGTAATGTTACAATATTGGTATCAGAGTTGTTTGGTAACAGGGATGTTACAGATTGATACCAAAGTTGTTTGGTAATGGGGATGTTAAAGATTGGTATCAAAGTTGTTTAGTAATAGGGATGTTACAGATTGGTATTAGATTTGTTTGGTAATAGGGATGTTACATATTGGTATCAGAGTTGTTTGGTAACGGGGATATTACAAGGATGAACCCACACTACAAGGAATAAGGAAAATACGAAATATATAGGACGTTAGATGCAAGGTCGATTTTTTTGCTTCAAAAATATGATTGGATCACTATGATCCTGATATAGGGTAGAAAGATAGTTGGAATCCATGTGTGTATCAAATTTCGTAGACTCGATGACATGTGCATGAATGACCCCTTTCCAACTTCGTTCGGTGATGAAATTTTGAAAAAGTTGGCTAGAAATGAAGCATAATATTTTATTGATGGCTTCTTAGGTTACCATCAAATCCAAATTGCAGAGGAAGATGAGAAGAAAACTATATTTATTATGGAGTGGGGATCATACACTTATAATTTCATGCCTTTTGGACTAAAAAATATGTCTTTGTGATGTTTTCTAAGGTTATGGTTGTTGTGTTTAGGGAATCTATTCACAAGTCTATTTAGGTATATTTAGATGACTGGGTGGTATAAATATTACTAAAGGATCATGATGTGAAGCTTAGGCTCATGTTGGATCGATGTCAATAGAGGCAGTTGTCGTTGAATATTAAGAAGTGCATATTCAATACACAATTCAATGTGGTCATGGTCGTGAAGCTAGGGAAGAAGAACGTTGGGCTCGATCATATTTCATGGGTATAACATGGGGAATCCACTTAGCCAGTTGATGAATTTCTATATGTGATCTATTTTGCATCAAAGTTGTCCTAAACTTTTTTATAGAGATCGTCAAATTCTTCAATTCATAATCAACACCCAAGGATTATGATTGATGTTAGAGAAAGAAGATAGTGGCATGCATTGTGAACTACTAGTTGATATCATGGCATGTGTACAAATTTGCAACATATGGGACTTTGTGGAGATGAATGTTGGATCATGAGTGATTGGTAGTACGATGGGGAACCCATGATGGCTAGGGAAGTGGAAAATATGGAGGAAAAACTATTGTATGGAATGTGTTGCACACAAGATTTGGCAGCCGACTTTATTTATAAATGCCATAGAATATGCAAATATGTGTGGCATATACCACATGGGAAAAACCTTTGTGAGGGATGAAATGCTATTGTAATTCATTGTGTTCAGAGACTTGTTTTAGCACTGGGTATCATGTTATTTAGTGGTGTGGTATATTATCATGACTACAGATTATCTAACATGTTGAGTAGAGGTTGTGCTAACCCAATATTTCTTAGTGGATACTATTACCAAGTTTATCTTTGAAGACGTCATCAAGATATTTGGATGCTTGCATAGCCTCGCCAATGACTAGGGTCAACATTTTATTAGGGAGTGGTGGTTGCACTTGTGAAAGAGTTCATGATTCATCACCACAAACCAATGTCATATTATTCACAAATGAACAGATCACTAGAGGAATTTAACAAGATCTTGGGAAAAAAATTGACCAAGGTATGCTTGGTCAATAAATATGCTTGGAATGAGAGGATTCTTGTAGTTCTATGGACCTACAAGACTACCTGTAAGACCTTAACAAAACACATTCCATTAAATCTAGTGTACGACATTGAGGTGGTGATGTTGCTAGAATATTTGATACCAAGATTGTGTAGCCATATCCAAACAAATGTCAGAAACAAAATAGGTACATGATACATTGGATATGCTATTACAATCAGAAGAACATGGGTTTTGCACATATACCATCAAATGGTACAAAAGCAATGCCAAAAGGCATGATACAATAGACACATTAAGAGCAAGTAGTTTGAATAAGGGGAATCTTGAGTTAATGTATGGTAGTAAATTTTGGAGGCATCTTGGAAAGTTGAAAATTATTTTCCAAGAACCCTATCGAATTGTGTAGATAACTAGTGAGGGCATTGTGTACCTTATGCAATTAGATGACTAGCTAAAGAGGTGATGGGTGAACGACACATACTTGAATCCCTATGCACCCTCAACCCTAATGGAACCACCTTGAGTTCTTTAGGGGGGGAGGGAGTTAGTGTGTGTACCATGGTAGAACTCAATTTCAACATTTATTTTTAGCAATTCCATTTCTACAAGTCAATTTTTTTGAATGTTCATATCAACAATTTCCATTCATCTTAAAATTTTGTTGTTTGTCACTTTATAGGTCTAGGAATAACACAAGGAGAATAAATACATAATTATGCAGACTTCAAAGTACTCCACCAAACAAAACCTCTATGGTTGGGGTGTCAACATGAACTTCATATCTGTAAGGGGATGGAATGGATGTTGTGAGAACTAGGGAAATTATGGAGCTAACAACCATAAGGTAGGGGGGAGTGTCTACATAAGGTTAAGTCTCTATAGAAGGGAAGTCTTTGCATCAAAAATTTATAATTGGGGGCTTTCAGTTGCTAAGATTTTATTCTTGATACCATTAAATATGATTGTGGGTAGGTGGCACTAAAAAAGGCATTTAATGCCACATAGGCCATAATTGAGCTAATGATGTTGTATTTATGGTCTCGAAAGCCACTACAAAAAGAATATTTTGTATTTCATTTATGACCAAATCTAGCTAGTATTTATCATTGATTTAGGTCAGATATGCATTATCATGGAGAAGATCAAATGGTGAGGATGGCACACACTTCAATCGACATTGATCTTGGGAAAAATAGTGAAAACAAGGTTCTAGGTATTATGCTTTGAAAGGAGTTTATATGGAACACACAATATTAGAGAATTATAAGAGTTTCATAACCAAGTATGTAACATTCAGAGTTGTAGAGATGATAAAGGATGATTGTAGAGAAAATTGGATTCAAGGACTATTGATAACATCCAACATTTGAGCAAATTTCAATCAATGGGAAGTGGGTGTGTTTGAAGTGGGTTTTGGTATTAACCAGTATTGGAACATAAGGAGAATGTCACCATGAATAGTACTAGTGGCAAGCAAGGGCACAAGAGGTAGCAAGTATCAGAAGAATAGGCCAAGAGGGGAGAAGGCCCCCATCTTGGAGAAGAAGAACCTGGTTTTCCCATAAGAGAGACTTGAGACGTAGGTGCATTTGCATAAGAATGATCACTTGAAAGGCTATGTCAAGTATGTGTAGTTGGTGGATTAACATCCACAATATACAATATTCCTTGAGTTCTCATTGACCCAATAGCATGAATGGGGGGTGGGGGCAAGACCAGGATTCTAGAGCTATTAAATCCCTTGTTCATATCTTCCATCACAAGCCTATTGCATGTCCTATGTTTTGGAAACTCTTTGGTGGTCAAGAAGTGTGTAACGGTACTACTAATGTGAGATCATTTTGGAAGGATTTGATTGGACAAGAAAATCCCCATCAATGCTAAGATGATCCATGCATTACAAGGTTGTTTTAATATGGGTAGGATGTCATTGATGTGTTCATGGTCCATGCTACATCACAAAAAGGTGGATATGCCATGCAAAAACATGGAGTTGTCATAAAAGAGAAATGGAATCATGCTTGAAATATGGTGCAAGACCCAAGAATTGGGGGTAAGATATAGCCTCCATTAACCATTTTTCAATTAGCACGGTAGTGTAGCTTGACCTACCAAAAGGGAAAGTGTTCAAAACAGGTCGTCCATGTGGTCGATGTTTGCATGAATGACATAAAATTGAATAAGGTGGGGTAACTCACTAACGAGGTCCTATAGAATGTGCCACACATACAGGTTAGGAACCAACACTTCCATTTCAAGGATTTCTTGCTACTCATTACATTATTGCAATGGGAAGAGTTGAGAAGTGTTCAATTACTGCAATAAAATTCATAGGAAAAATATGTTGCAACCGATTATGCAGTCCTCTCTTATTCATAGGATAAGGTGGCATAGGTCAATATTGATATCGTCTTTGAGATTTATTTCCAAGCTATGTATGTTGTCATCACACTAGGATCCTTGTGGGGATTATTGACATGCAGGATTGACAGTGTCAATCTGAGGTGGCAAGACATTATTGTGCCATGAGACCATGACTACTAGACGATGGCATGAACTTGTAGGGGGAGGTTGAGACTTTAGAGTTCATGATAACACCTAGAATTTTGGAGTAGGCCATAAAGAGATGGGTCCAGGTGGTAGAAGAGTGGCAGAAGAAGCAAGGAAAGTGGTCATTGGAATAAGGAGATTCAATGAAGTAAGGTCGCTGGAAAGAATCCCTAGCTCAACACAAAGTAGGGAACCACATTAGAGTCCACTGAGTTCGATGACTTAGAGATGTGGAAGAATAGGGCTTTTCTTATTGTTCATAGAAGGGATTATGACCAGTGATAGGAATATCCTTGCAACCCCCTCCTCCTATTATAGATGCATTTGATAGTTGATCAGTGTGCATGATTTCATCATCCACACAAGAGAAGGGTACTTGTGTTATGACCCAAGAGTAGGTAGTGCTCCTACAATAGAGTGGAAATCCCATGTCATTGATGTTGCAACTACACCAAATGATCCACTTTAGATAGTTGAAGAGGGTATTCTCTCACCGTCGTAGACCTTGATTTCCCCTCAACAAGTCGTGCAATCAAGGATGTTGATCACACCAACTGGACTTGTCTATGGCACCACGACACTGGCACTCATGCCTACACCCTATGAGGAGTCGGATATAGAAAGGTCTAGCTAAGGCGCACATGAAATAAAAGGAGAGGAATTGTTGATGCTAAGCGACATGTGGTTCATTGACTTGTCACGAGAGGAAACCATAACAGAGACAAGCTATGAAGGAATGAGGATTGAGGAAATTCCATCCAAGACACCAGCACCACTATGGTCGAAAAGAAAATATTCATTTCGATATTTGTAGGATAGAATATTGTTTATGAGGAAGGGATGTCAGCAAAAAGAGAAAAGGAAATGGTGAAGTCCTTAGGACAACAATTTGGATGGATAACCATTCCAGGCGAGTAGGAGCAAGAGGAAATAATTCACGAGTATATGTGCCTTCATTTGACACTTGGAATAGTAGAGGATTTCTTGAAACTTATCTTGGATTTCATAGCCATGGGAACCCCTCCCTTAGTTCCCATTGCTACCACTCCTATTATGACCACCCCACTGTCATAACCCACTCTAGGTGTTGTGCATAACCCACTATCTGTAATGTATGCAACTAGTTTTGGGTTTGAGTTTGGGGTTCAAACTAGACAAAACATTCTACAATGGATTCTTAAGGGAAAGGAAGTGGTCGAGCAAACATATTCAATATACCACAAGTAGCACTCATGGTGAAATAATTTTGAGAAGGAGATGATGTCCAAATGGAGTAGGTCATTGACCTATGGAATATAGATCTACCCTCACTTGTTAAGATCATTACAGGCTTAGCGACAGAGATGCCTTGATAAGGAGACTTAAGGAAAGTGGTGATTACATGAAGGAACTATAGATTTAGAACCTACAGCTCAAGGAACATAGAGAACAGTCGGAAAAGGAAAGAGAAGCACTACAAACACAAGTTGAGCAGGCTATGACAATGTAGAATGAATGGAGAAATCAAGTGGAGGAAAAATCTTGGCTAAGCAAGCAGAGGAAAGCATTGTCATGCTAGAAATATTGAAGAAACAAGTTTTCTATGCAACAAATCACGACGCTAAATTCCATGAAGTCACGTTGAAGGCAAGGAAATATTTCTCCACGTGTTTTAAGGAGATGCTCCCACACCTACTCGAGGCTTTGGAAATTGTTCAACATAACCAAGGTAACAACAACCCTATGATAGATAGTAGAAAACAAGAAGGGCTCATTGGAGTTTTTTGCAAAAGCAAAAGAAATAAGAGAACAAGAGAAAAAGGAGCAAAGTGCAAGATTGGAAGTTGTTGAGACAAAAGCTCATAGGAGAAGAAAATATTTGATCATTGAGCTTGTGATTCTTGAAGCTTAAGCATATATAGAAAAGTTAATCTTAAGCATAGATAGAATGGTAAGTTTTTTATTATTTTTGATGATACATTGTTAAGTTCACCAACACTTAGAGAAAAGCCTACTTTTAGTAGGTTAAATGATGGAGCAAAATTACAAATTAATGTTTTGACATCATAATTGAAGAAGTTAAGGGTTAATTTGCTACTATTATATCTATTGTAAAAGTGATTTTTTAGATATGGCTTATGCATGATAAGTTGCCCTAGAGAGCTCAAACTTATCAAGACACTTTGGTATCTTTTCTCCTTCGATTGCCTAGAAGATTCAATTGTTAGAGACTAAAATATTGTATATTTTCTACTATTTTTATACTATATTTGATAACAACCATAAGGTTGAAATTCACAAGGTAGAGATCTAGGAAACCGATGGGATTAGAGGTGAAATTTTTGAATTGAATTTTCTTAAATTTCTATACGAAGAACCCACACAAAGATAAGTGCACAATAGTGAACTTAAGTTCCTATTATGAGGGAGTTGATGGAAATTATAGACCCAAGTAGCTCACATGCTTGGGTAAAAGTTCTGGTACAAGTTGAGCATAGCAAAAAGTTAGCCGAGTTTCAATAAGATTCAAATAAAAGCATAAAAGGTCCAAAACAAACAAAGTGAAGGTTATTTATAGACTAAGAAAATTTGTTGAGGCATACAATGCATGGAAAATAATTGTTGAGGACAATTCAGAATGGTCAACTACTAATATGCATGTTAGACTAAGGGATCCATTGCTCTTAGTGAGATCTATGGGTTTTTCGTTGACTACATGCTCTTTGGTCTATGGGGCCATGGAACACCAATGAGGAGCCATTGTACAACTCATGAATGTGCCAAGAGTAGAACGAGATAAGGCAAGATCATCCTTGACCTTATGAAACCTTGTACCCACCCATAATCGCTATGAAAATGTTTGGAACCTCTAAAAGGACAACTCTAACTAACTGAGGTATACCAAATCAAGCATGAATGTTGAAGTTGATCCAAGGTAAGGAAGAGAATTTCCAAGTAAGGAAGCACAAGGAACAAACATGACCAAAGTATGACCCATAAAAACCACAAAGAGGACCTTGCATAGGCACTAGTCCTCACATGGGGAAAACACATACATATGTCTAGACTTAGGCAAGGGGATAACCAAGGGCATTATGTAATCCCTTTCCCTTTAAGAGGTCGTGGTTTTTTTCAAACCATGTGGTATTAAAGGTTATTTTTGTTTCTTGCTTGTCTCTCTAGCAAGTCAACAAGTTGATTATACTTTTGGATTCTAGGAACTAAGTAGCAATTTGCATGCTTGTTTCACTAATATGAGGCTTTAACCTACACAAAAGAGCTCTGCAACTCAAAAATTGTAGAAAATATTCGACATCTCATGCATTCTTGTTGCAAATTTCTGGTTTATGAATTATGTGATGGTCAAACATTAAAGTCCATTGTAGACCAAAAAAATCCCTTTAACAAGTAAATAATGCATCATATGCTTAAATGTTTGCATAATTGCATAAAAATCTATATTATAATTTATAGGTTGAATGATTCCTCCTAACCTCATTTAGCTTTTCACTAAAAAACAATAGGCCTCCCTTTTTGGACTAATATTCCACCAATAGTAACCATAAAGGCATCACATTCAACCAAACACATTTTAGAAAACTCTGAAAAAGGTAAAATTCGAGCCTTTGTTATTTTGTTTTTGAGTAATTTGATACTTTTCTCTGTGCCCTTTGTCCATATGAAGGTCTCCCCTTTAATGCAATCAATGAATGGAGCACAAATCCCATTGAATTTTCACATAAACATTTTCTAGAAGTTGGTCATCCAATGAAAACTCCTCGGGTCCTTTGTTATACTATTGGGTTAGTTCAGTATGGCCTTCAACTTCTCTGAATGCGTATTCAATATTGCAAAAGAGATAACCAATCCTAGGAAAACAAGTTGTTCTTGAAAAATGATTTTTTCTCCAAATTTATTAACAACCTCTTTCTCCAAAACTTAAAAAGAAAAAATTCATGAGTGCACCAAACGTTTCTCCATGTTTTTGTTGAAAATCAAGACATCATCATCAACTCTCTACTCTCTAAGTAACTGGTTCATCAAGTGTTGCCAATGCAAAGCAAAGCAGGAAACAAGAGCAGTCCTTCCAAAAGAAAACCTTGGAGCAAAAAAATTCATACATGTCTATATTAATATATGTTTTTTGTATATTATAACGCATGTATATTCAAAGAAAAAGGTGGAATCCAAATTTAGTTGCATAAAGCATAGATTTGAGTGCAACTAGTAAGAAAATACTACATTACTAAGATGTTGGAAATGTGATTCGTGGTATACCAACCTAGATCCATTTTAACTCCAAAAAATCAAGTATTGAGAGGGATCATTTCTCTTCAGGTTTGAATTTTTTTATTATTTAAGTTGGATTCAAGCTAGTTGTAGTCTTAGTCAACTCCTAGAACTCAAAACCCACGACTTACGCAAATTAAGTTATGTAAAAATACAGATTTGAATTTTGTTATAATATTTATGTTTGCATTGTTACAATATTTCTATGTAAATATCATATCTATAATATTTATATTTATGTGTAAATCTAGTAGCTCTCTTTTTATTTATATATAACACTTTATTAGGTGTACATATCAATTTTTGTTTAAGACGACATATGATGATGTAAGTGGTACCCATGTAACAAACAAAACAACATCTCAATCGTATTGGGTTGTAGATGCACCTCGCTACTCTCGACGCAATTGAAGCAACAACTATTTAGTAGAAGTCTCAATACTTTTAAAGGAGTTTTTTAACCATTAGAATTTATTAAGTCTAAATTCAAATAGCATGAAGTATAAAAGGAAAAGAAGTTTAGCCATATTACATTATCTTGATTGGATCATTATATTATTTTTCATCTATCTCGATGCTTTATGGGTGAAAAAATTGGAGGACTCAACTTGCATAGCCATTTTAAGGTTGGTCCCAATTTGGAAATTTTGGTCCAAAAAATCATTTGAAATATTTCAGAGTCTTCTTGAGGAATCAAACGACACGTTTTTATGGCCCAAACTTTACTATGGAGCCATCGGCTACATTCCATGCACCAAGACCTTTCCAATGGTGCAAGAATCACTTCAATCGGAGTGTGTATGCGAAAGTTATGCCTCTCACAAGTTGACATACCATATTGATCACCATGGTCCGAGTGGATGTCACGTCAGCCCCCATTACTTAAATGTGTGGGGCTAGCCACATAGTGATTTTCTGCAGCATTCTAGAAACTCCAAACCCAATCACTGATTGAGGTTGGAGGAAGTCAATACCTTAACCCTAGAAAGTTACCAAGCTATGTTAAATACCAAGTCGTTAGGAGGAGAAGGGGTTTCATTCTTTGTATTGTATCTTGTTCCATAGCTGAGAAAAACATATGAGAGTGATATTATGTGAGCGTAATAGAGAAGAAGAGATTTTATAACAACGATACAAGCTACAGTGTCAAAGGCAACTCCAGAGATAGTGTATCTTTGTTTGTAATTGCATTTGAAGAAAGGAGAGCAGGGCGACCTCACCTTCTAGTCGGGCTTTCTCCCATATTGGGTTTCCCAGGTGATATCTTGTGTTTAATTGTGGATGGTGTGTGAGTATTTATTTATGTTCTCTATTTTTTTCATTTCATCTATTTCATACATTTTAAGTAGAAAAACAGTAATTAATCTAAAGGAAAATTAACCTTCATAGTAAAGATTTCAATATTTTATTAGATCTATTGTGACGAATTGTTTCAGTAGAATATACACGACAGTTTACAAATCATATTGGTATCATAGCAGGTTTACTTGGGGCATTTGTGGAAAGTTGCAGGGATCCAGGAATCGGTTTAAGAAGAAAGTCGCAAAACCCTAGCCATGACCGACAAGTTTGTTCATAACAACCCTCGATATCCAACAGAGAGATTTGTGAGGTTGGAAGAGGAATTCACTGACATATCTTCCAATATGTCCCTCCTCATAGCGGATCTAGCAAGCAAGCTCGGATTGCTTAGAGAAGTTGGAGGCTCGAACTCAGAGGTCGGATTAGACGAGAAATCGGGAGATAACGAAGACCCAAAAAATGAATCGTGAAAAGAACTCAAGAAATAATAGTTGAGTTCCAGTGCCATAAACCCTTCACGATCTTTATTCAAGATGGAAGAAAAAATGGACATAAATCCATACCAAGGTGAGATCCATGCATTAAAACTAAATTATTGGTTGTAGAAACTAGAATTTCATTTCAGTGTTCACCATATAGATGAAGAACAAAAGATGCCATTTTCCAAACTAAAGTTAAAGGGCCATGCTTTAACCTGATGGGAAAGCCATACAGAGAAACTTAGGCTAGCAGGTGATCTTCCAGTTACTAGGTGGGAGGACTTCAAAACCCTCATTAAGTCTCAATTCTATCCTATTGGATATGTAGAGGGCCAATGGATCCATTGGCATTACTTCAGGAAAAAGCAGGGGTAATGTGTATAGGAGTACACCACCGAGTTCAAAAATATGGTCATCATGTTGGGTATCTCTCCCAAAAACCCAGATGTACTCCTTAGGTATTTGGTGGGTTTGCATAGCCATCTACAAAAGTAGGTGATGCTTTTCAAGCCAATGATAGTGGACAAGGCATTTGTACACGACAGCATCTGGAAAACATAGGCCACAAGAAAGGGCAACCAAGAGATTCCAAGAAAAAAGAGCACCACGAAGCTTCCAAGGAGGGGAAGAAGAAGTGGAAAGGGGTAAAGGATAAGAAGACGTCAACCACTACACATCAATGCAAGTATCCCAAAAACCATTGCAATATCGATAGTCACACTGAGGAAAAGTGTTGGAAACTACATGCAGAGTGAACCCAAAGAACCACAAGAAGGAAGCAAATAAAAAAAATCTTCTAGCCATGGATTCGAGCAATCAAGTTGAAAGCAACTCCGATGTGGATGAAAAGATTGTTTGCACATCAGTGCAAAAGGAGGTGAATCTAAGTAGCCTTCATCACTAGGAAGAGAAGGATATGACCAAACTCTTCTAGATCGAGATTCGGGTCAAGAAGACCAAGATAGTTGGATTGGAGATTCACGATCATCCTATCCCCTATCCATTAGGTTGGGTAAACAAGGATGCAAAGATCAAGGTAACAAAACAATGTAAAATTAATTTTTTTGTTAGTGTTAATTTTATTGATGAAGTAGAATTGGACGTACTACCCCTTGATGTATGTGGAGTATTGTTTGAAATCCCCTACATATATATGAGGGATGCAATCTTCATGTGGAGAGCCAACCGGTACCGACTGATCAAGGATGGTAGGTCCTACATCATCAACGCGCATGAAGGCAAGTCAAAGATCTCACTAGTAAGTGCCAACCAAGCCAAGAAGTTGATTAGTTCTAGTAAAAAATATCTTTTACTTTTTTTAAGAGAAAATCAATCTAAGGGTGAGTTGATAAGAGCAAAGGCATCCCTAGAGGGGTGTACTAAAAAGAAGAAACATCAGTTGGAGGAGTTTCTAGTAACATACAGAGGAGTGTTCCAACAACCTAAAAGGATACCACCCAAGAGATAAGTGGAGCACAAAATATAGTTACTACCAGACACCCCATTGTCGAATATTGGGTTGTATCGACAGTCCATTTTGGAAGCAAATGAAGTGAAAAAGCAATTGCAGTAGTTGTTGGAGTAGGGTGTGATTCGACTAAGCACCTCATCTTGTGGTTCACCTATCATAATTGTACCAAAGAAGGATGGGACTTGGCGAATGTGTATGGACTACAAAGCATTGAACAATATTACACTAAAATATTAGTGTCCTCTACCTAGAATCGATGATCTGTTAGATCAGTTGCAGCATGCAAAATATTTCACCAAATTGGATCTCAAATCGAGATACCACCAGGTACGCATCAAGGAAGAAGACACTTGGAAGACTGCGTTTAAGACAAGGCAAGGTTTGTATGAATGATTGGTCATGCCATTTGATTTATGTAATTGACGAGCTATATTTATGAGACTAATGAATGATGTATTACACCCATATCTAGATTCATTTGTTATAGTCTATATGGATGATATATTGGCTTATAGTGCTACCTAGGAGGAGCACATCTCACATTTCATGCAGGTGTTAGAGACTCTGAAGAAATACAAGCTACTAGTTAACCTCAAGAAATGTGAGTTTGCTCGACAGCCTTTGGTGTATTTGGGGTATGTGATCAGTGGAGACAAGCTCAAGATAGATCTCGCGAAGATAGAGGTCATCATGAAATGGAAAGTTTCTACAAATGTCACTAAAGTTGGGAGCTTTGTTGGGGCAGTATAGTACTTGTGAAAGTTCATAGCTTCATTTTCAACGGTAGTTGCACCATTCCACACCATAAAAGCAAGTGATAAGAGTTTCTGGTGGGGGGGAAATCAGCAAAAGGCTTTTGATTAGATGAAAAGAAAGATCAGTGAAGCACCAGTTCTCGCATTACCAAACTTGCAAAATCCTTTCAAAGTGGAGACAGATGCAAGTGGATATGCCATGGAAGCAGTTTTAATGCAAGGAGGAAGGTTTGTATGCTATCATTCTAAAATATTTCAATTCTCAACTACCCTACCTATGACAAGGAACTTTATGCCTTGGTACAAGCTGTCAAAAAGCAGAAGCACTATCTAATGGGAAAGGAGACCATCATCCACATAGATCACCAATCACTACAGTATTTGCAAACCCGAAGTAAGCTACAACAAACCAAACATTACAAGTGTATGGGGTTTTTATAGCAATTTCATCTAGTCATCAAGTATAAAAAGGGCAGCATAAATAGGTTGGAAGACATGTTTTAAGGCCACCCACATCCAAGATTACAACTTTGGGAACTCTTATGCACATGGAGTCTTTCACCCATGATGCATACAGAGAGGCATACACAGAAGATGAGGACTTCAAGGAGGTGTTTCAGCAGCTACAGAGCCAAACTCATATAGAAGAAGGCGATGGCAAGGATGACTATCATTTCCAAAATGGTTTACTCTACAAGCTCAACAAGCTCTATGTTCCTAAAGGTGAATGATTGCAGCTTATCAGAGAGGCTCGCACCTCCAAGGTTGCAGGACATTTTGGTGTTAGGAAGGCAGTGGTCAATTTACAGAGGTATGTGTACTGGCCCAAAATGCAAGAAGATGTAGCACGATATATTAGAGGATGTATACTATGTTGTACCAACAAGCCTAGTAACAGGAAGTAAGGTCTATACCATCCCTTACCTGTACCCACTCGACCTTGGGAAAGCATTTTCATGGATTTTTTGGAAGGTTTACCAACAATCACGAAGGGACATGACTATCTATTTGTGGTAGTTGACAAGTTCGGCAAGAAATGAATTCTCATACCTTGTAAAAATATCATCAAAGGACAGGAAGCAGCAAACATGTTCTTTGAACAAATATGAGTGCACTTTGGGATACCAAGGAGCATCATCTCAGACAAGGATACCAAATTTCATGGTACATTTTGGACTACATTGTGGGAGAAAATGGACACTAAGTTGAAGAGGTCTACAACATTCCATTCACAAAAAGATGGGCAAATAGAAGTCATCAACAGGACTTTGGTGCAACTTTTAAGGGGTTACAATCAGAAGCATCTGAAGACCTGGGATGAAAAGCCGACGTACATACAACACTCTTATAACATAGTGGTCCACACTTCTAATAGTAAGTCCCCTTTTGAAACTTGTTTTGGATACTTTCCACCTTCGCCCTTGGATGTTGTTTATAGACAGCAAGGAAGAGTGAGGGAAGACACCACGAGAGAAGCATTAAAAGAAAGCAAATCCATTTGCAAGTACATGAGACATTGAAGAAGTCACAGGGAAAGTACAAGGCACTACATGATCAACACAGAACAAAAAAATCATTTAAAGTGGGAGACAAAGTTTGGTTATAGTTGAACAAAGAAATACTACAGGGTCCTGTTAAGAAGATCAAGGCTCTACGGCATGGACCTTTCGAGATATTGGAGAAGGTGGGAGATGACGCCTACAAACTCAATCTACCCCCATACATGCGCATTTACTCAATAGTGAATGTGAAGAATCTTAAACTCTACAAGCCTTCCATGTTGGATTAAGAGGAGGAACATGTCCTACCTTCCATAGAGGACGTAGCACCAAGATGCTCAGGTAGAGTTGGCAAAGGAGACAGTTTTGCAAAAGCGGTCCAAAACTACAAAACAAGGGTAGCATGACCTTTGGTAGATTGGGTTGAAAGGACAACTTCCAGGCAAAGCAAAGTGGTACACCAAGGAGAAGGTAGAGGAATAATTTCCTCACCTCATTCAGTTAAGCTTTTGGGAACCAAAAGTCTCCCTAAATGCAGAGGTATGATCTGGATTGAATCATTATATTATTTTTCATCTATCTCGATGCTTTATGGATGAAAAAAATGGAGGAATCAACTTGAACAGCGGTTTTAGAGACTGGTCCCAATTTGGAAATTGTGATGGATTATCGATGCTACATTTCATGTTGCATGGATGGTTCCATGCATTAATCCTATGGAGGAGTGTTCCAAGTCTTCACATACTTATTCACTCTTGAAATAATGCATGGGATATTTCATATGGCAGTTTTATGGACACTTGAACCTCCAGCAATGCCAAACAAGCAGATGTGATGAATCTCCAACACTGATCTCTTTGGCAGATTGTGGTGTTGCATATACAGTTAGGTTATCTTCATGCCTTGACCAGCTTGCTTGTTACACAGTTGTTAGTGGATAAGTTTAACTATGGTCTACTCTTTTCATAATGGATCAGCATATTTTTCTTGTTTAAGTTACTTGGACATCATTAGGATGTTAGGTGTTTATGGTGATACTTAATCAAAGTCTAAAGAGAGCTCACTTCCCTTGTCAGAGTCTGAACAGCTCATGAGGAACCACTTTGAATTTTGGCTTGCTTACTTTGATACATCGATGAATGGAAGTATTATGTTATTGGGCTGAAGCATATCCTTAAACTTGGCATATACAGTTTTGTTGGGCAGCAGATTAAAAAGGGATGTTTTACGGACTATTTCAAGATGTATTCTACTATCCCGTTCATCACCAAGTAATTGTGCAACAGATCTACTTCACTGTTGCATCTGTTCATGCAAGGCCTACAACAGTAGAAAATAGTTGTAAATAGAAAATTTTGACCTAAAGCAAGAAACATTCAAGTATCTGCTCACTTATGTTTTTTCCAGATCTGACGTAATTTTGAATTGACAAGAAAACTTATTACAGCACCTCACGCCAGCATCATTTTTTTTTATAATCTAACTATAAACTGGGGATATCAGATAAGTTTTCAGTGCATACAAATATTGAATATTTGGTTTGGCAAGTAGATAGAACAAGGTAATTTTGCAGACTTTCCATTCTGGGCGCTTCTTGACAGAAGCATTGAATTAAATTGCTATCTTCAGCAATCTAAAATATATCATTGGCCAACTTATCCCGACAAATTTTAGAGAGCCGACCTAAGATTATATGTGCTTGGGTTCGACATGTATTGAACCCTAGGCTAGGGCCCACATATCTCAGGCGTAAAGCTTAGGGCCGACTCATATCTCTTTCGGTGATAATAGGTATTTATACACTTGATTTGGGTGTTTCTTTCCTCAGAACATCAACGCATCATTGAGATGATTTCTGTTTTGTTTATCTGATATACTTGTGGGGAGATGTAGCGTGAATCTTGGAGGATTTTTGCAGGTAGGTGGATCCAACTTTATAGGAGGAGGTATGTTGCAGGTAACTCTTCTAAAAAGGGCATCCATATCCGATCTAAAATAATCCTTTGATGAGAAGTATCCTATTTTTCAGGGCAGATTTTGAGCACGCAAGGGAGATAAAGGGTTGTTTATAGGAGAAGCAGCTCATGGACTCGAGCCAATGGTTTTGGCTCAAGGTTTTAGCTTTTGGTTTTGAATACATGGTTTTGACCCCCTAATTTCTTAAACCATCCAATGGTTTCAGCAGATGGTTTAGGGTCGGTGGTTTTTGGACATAGTTTTAGCTAGTGGTTTTGCCCATGGTTTGTTGGGCACACATTGTATTCTCTCGCAGTTTTTGAGAGGCTCTTCATCTATAAAAGAGCTATCTTCTTCATTTTCAAGATGGATTGGATTGGTGAGGAAATGAAAGTACTTGTGTGCACTTTTGCTCCAAGTTTGGGAGGATTTTTCCTTTATTTTATATAAGTTATGTGGTCTTTTGAGTAATTTTATTTGTGGATTTGTTCTAAGGCATACTTAGAGGTTAAAGGTTTTGCTAAATATTGAATGTCAAAGGCAAATAAGGCCATAGGGAGTTTCTATGCTACATTGGGGGAACTTATAGTAATATAGCTAAGTCTTATGCTATAGTCTCTAGCCATCTACCATCAAGACCAATACATTTCATATGCAAATCTTTGAGTAGTAGGTCTGTATGTACAGAGTCTTTGGGGTAAGGACTACCTTACAATTTCTTTAAGAAGATGTCTTAAATGACCTCACCCTCGCATATTTTGTAACACCTTGACCATCAAATCTTTTGTTGAACCAAGTATAGGTGTTTAAACTTTAGAACATGTCAAATCATTGCCTATAAACCATTGACTTTCCTTCCTAAAATTTCCCAAGTGACTCCATAGCCCAAGTAGGTAAGGCACTAGTCTCCTTTTCACTAATCACTTCCAAGCCCATCTACTATTTCATCCTTTTTTCCATTGCATTTGTTTCTAGGTTCTCTTTACTCCCACTCCTACTACAAAAAGTGAGCCTAGTTAACCCATAGGGAAACCTTTCCTTAGTCTAAAGTGTAGGGGAAAGTTGGTGAGGTCACAGTGGCTTACTTCTCAAGTTACACAAAGCTAGCACCCACCTTTGGGACTTTGAGCATCGGTGTCAGTTTGAGTGGTAACAGGGGGTATTCCAGGCATTTATCTTCAATTTTGACAATGGACATTGATGATTGGACAATATGATCATTTTTCGCATCCATTTTTTTTGTATTGAAATGAATATAAATCTTCTATGCCAGTTGCAACTCAAAACATGGGTTTTGTATTATGGTTTCAATTTGGGTTTTTGGTAATTTAACTATTGTATTTTCAACAACAACATCACAGCAACCACATAATGCAACATTTCAAAGGGTTGATCATTGTGGTTATTTTTCTTGTTCTTCTCATTTTTTGAGTCATCTCAGCTTTTACATATTGTACATGGTTTTCCAGGAATCATTCAAGTCTAGTTCTTCCACCATCCCAACCTCAAGCATTGTGAAAACAATCAGATAGTAGGGACTCAAATCGGTTACTAAATGTTTGAATAAATTCCTATTCAATCACCTTTTTAATCTGAAATATGAATCTAATCTCTTTACACAATTTAAGTGTTTTATAGTGGTTTTCAACACAGCTGTAAAAATCTGCAAAAACCTATTGAAAAGGGAATGTCTTTTATGTTTTAACATAAGCATCATTAACAATAAATATGAAGACAAAAAGCTGCTATAGAGACATTTCTCTGTTTGATAGACCCTTCATGGACCTTCTTGCAAATTGAAAATAGTTACACTTAAGTTTCCTATAGCTAAACTGCATTTTCCTCATATTTAGGGGCAAATAATGGAATGTCACTCAGCCCTTTTTAAATTGCCCGAGCTTTTCAGAATTGGAAAACATAAGGATTGTGCATAATACTATATAGTATAGCTCGTTAAGCTTACAAGCATGAAGCAACTACAAATGTTTATGGTGAATTCTAAAATTTTAATATTTTATTAATACTTATTATTATTATTGCCATCCCCAACCCGCCATCCCTTGAAAAAATTGGGGGTGTTCTCTAGCCATCCTGGGGACAGATGCCCCTGTCCCCACCATTGTCCGGTCCCAAAAACCAGTGCAAAGTATATTTTCCATCTTCCCTTAAAAGGCTTCAAGATATGCCTTTTTCCCTCCAATTGAACCTCATTGGTATTTGCTTCGCCATCATGGATTGCTCCTCTATCAAATTGCGATGGCCTACCTAACAAGTATCAATTATCCATAGGCACTACATATCACTTCATAAAGCCAAATATCAAAAGAAACATAGCAACATTGATTGACCAGTAAACTGCGACCTGTGTCAAACCAAGAAATCTAATATGTTCTTGAATTTGGAAAACAAATAAAATTCAACCTTTGTTCCATTTCAGTGCTTACCAGGGTATTCAAAGAACCACTATCAATGATGTGTTTACATACCTTCCCTTGACAGTTCTACCTGGACCTGAACACATTTTTCCTCAAATCTGTTTCTTGGGAATTTCTATCATCTATTACTGGTTTTCTTTGTAGCATGAGGTTTTCTCCGCTCTTGACTTCAATCCATGCAGTTGGTTGTTCTTCCTCTTGCACAACCATATTCCAGCTCTTATTTCTTGGACTCTGAGGACAGTCGTTGGCTTTATGGTCTTCATTACGACTAAAACACATTAGACTTTTCTAAATCCTCCAAATTGTTGTCCACGTCCTCTTCCTCTATACACATCTCATCCTCAATATTCTTGTCTTTCTTCCCAACTAGTAACCTCTTCTCTTGTTTCCCTTTGATTTTCTTCTCTTGTTGATTTCAGAGTACTCCCTTTTCCTTTGAACTATGAGTTGCTACCTCTTTTACTCACTACTTTTCCTTTACTTCTGGTACATTTTTTATCTTTCAGAGAATATTGAAAGGTTTCATCAACAGAGTGTATCTTTACCATTGCCAGATCATCTTGAAGATGGAAACGAAGAGCATTCAAGTATCTTGCTACTGATTGTCCATTGTTCTTCAACTTCATGCATATTATCAACTCTAATCTGCAGTTTCATGAATTGTTTAATATAATATTTGAACAAATAATTCCTTCTGCTTCAAAATTTGAAGTTGTTTAAAGAATAACTATCGGTAGTCAGATGGCAAGAATTCAGCCTTCAAATGCTTGAGCATATTTGGCCACATTCTATCATTTTCTTTACCCTGCCTTCTTTCTTTCTGCAAGCCATACCAACAAATAGCTGCATGATATTTCATTTTTGCAATAGTGAATCTTCAGCAATATTTTCCATGTCAAAATATTGTTCTAACTCTTGAACCCAGTCAATTCAAGAATCAGGTTGCAAATCCCACTTAAATTCAGTCACTGTCATCTTCATTTTGTTGTTCTGTTTTGATATGGCTTCAATAAGCCTCTCCATGGGATCAAATACTGCTGCTTGGTTTGCTCCATTTTCTTCTTTTTCTTCCACCAATTCATCCAATCTCAATCTTGCTTCTAGAGCTTCTACTCTTCTGGAAAGTTTATTGTCTACATTCCTTGTGTCTCTGGCATTTTTTCTTCCTCTGCTTCCCAAATTAACATCGTTTCCCATCTGGGCTATTTTGCAGGCTCTGATACCAAACCTGTCAAGCCAGGAATGGCAGAAAAGATAACTCCACACTTATGTGTTTTGCATTAGTATGATTGGTGCATATATACATAAGTAAATAACTCTTGGTCTTCCCCAACGGGTGACCGTTCCTCTCACCTACAACTCTTCATATTTACATTACAATTACAAGTAACACAACCACAAAAGGATTATGTGTCCAACAGTCCCCCTCCTTAATCCGAAGGGGTGTGTGTGAGTCCAAGCATCATTTTGAACTTCTCAAATTTTTCTCTTCCAAGCGCTTTGGTAAAGATGTCCACAATTTGTTCATTTGTGGAACAATGTCTCAAGTGAATAATCTGGGCCTCTACATGATATCCAATCAGGTGATATTTTGTGTTAATATGCTTGGTTCGATCATGGAATCTAAGAGTCTTGGCCAACTTGATTGCAGAAGTATTGTCAACTAGAAGAGGAGTAGAATTCACTTGTTTCTCCTACAAATCTTCAAGTATTTTCGTGAGCCACACAATCTCCTTTGTTGCTTCTGCAGCCACCACATATTCTGCCTTTGTAGTGGAATCTGCTGAAACTTATTATTTGTGTGATCTCCAAGAGACAATTGTGGATCCAAGACTCATGAGATAGCCTAAAGTTGATACTCCATTTTCCTTATCTCCGTCAAAGTCTGAATCAGAATATCCAATCAGGTTGAAGTCATCCACCTTAGAGTACCTAAGTCCAAAATCTTGAGTTCCTTTCAAGTATTTTAGAACTCTTTTTGCAGCAGACCAATGTCCTTCACAAGGCTTTTGCATGAACCTGGAAAGAATCCCAACAACAAATGAAATGTTTGGTTTGATGGTAGTAAGATATATAAGAATTCCCACAAGATGTCTCTATTTGGTTGCATCCTCAAATTCATTCCCTTCTTTTGATGTGAGTTTCAAATTTTGTTCCATTGGAGTAGAAACAGGTTTGCACTCAGCCGTGCCAATATCCGATCAGGTTGAAGTCATCCACCTTAGAGTACCTGAGTCCAAAATCTTGAGTTCCTTTCAAGTATTTTAGAACTCTTTTTGTAGCAGACCAATGTCCTTCACAAGGCTTTTGCATGAACCTGGAAAGAATCCCAACAACAAATAAAATGTTTGGTCTGGTGGTAGTAAGATAGATAAGACTTCCCACAAGCTGTCTATATTTGGTTACATCCTCAAATTCATTCCATTCTTTTGATGTGAGTTACAAATTTTGTTCCATTGGAGTAGAAACAGGATTGCACTCAGCCATGCCAATATTCGATCAAGTTGAAGCCATCCACCTTAGAGTACCTGAGTCCAAAATCTTGAGTTCCTTTCAAGTATTTTAGAACTCTTTTTGCAGCATACCAATGTCCTTCACAAGGCTTTTGCATGAACCTGGAAAGAATCCCAACAACAAATGAAATGTTTGGTCTGGTGGTAGTAAGATAGATAAGACTTCCCACAAGCTGTCTATATTTGGTTGCATCCTCAAATTCATTCCCTTCTTTTGATGTGAGTTTCAAATTCTATTCCATTGGAGTAGAAACAGAATTGCACTCATCCATGCCAAACTTGTTCAAAANCTAAGTTAGTTCAAGATTATGGGCCCAAAAGAATGAAGAAATATGAAAGAAAACTTGGAAATGCAAGGAAAAAGTCGGGAAATAGTTACCCAACCCAAAGGGTTTGTTGGGGAAGCCTTCTTGATGATCTTGAGTAGCTTTTCCCGCTCCTTTCTGGTATGTACCTGCAAAAAACAACAAGCAAAAGCTTGCTAGAAATGCTACAAAACACACCAAATATGTTACAGAAAATTTATGTTTTTACATAGAAATTTTATATATAAAAATCAGACTTGAAAATTTATGTTTTTGACCTATCTAAGAGAGTGTTAGTTACAAAAAAACGTAATGAAATGACAGAAATATATCAGATCCAAATCAAAGGCTTGGAGTTTATGCAAGTTATGGCTGGAAACTCCTCTAAAGCCTCTTACAACCAACCCTTGTGAGACAAATCTGCACACTAAGACAACATGTGAGTTTAAAACAACATAGTATGATGAATAGAATAGTAAATTGAACTAGTTACACAATCCTAGATAATCAATCATACATAGATCAGCAGCTCTAAAGTCTAATGATCTACTTAAACGAACTAATTTCCTTAAGATGCTAGCTAAAAACCCACAAGAAGTATAGGAACAAAATCACCTCATATGAAATAGACTAACATGACTAATCTATATTAGTCCAAGAATCCTCCAAAGCTTTTGTTTATTAGATCCCAAAATATGAGAGTGTTGTAGCAACAAGTTGCTACAAGACTTTCAAGAGCAATGAGTGAAATGTGAGATGGCAAGAGCAAGAAGATGACAAGAATTCGGTAGCATAACTTTAGCTCAAAGAATGGTAAAGAAGAAGTGTGAGGAAGACTTCTCTTTATACCTCTAGAGGCCAAGAGAAAGCACTTGGATGAGTGCCAAGTGTTAGTTTGAGAGCAAAATCACCAATCTCAAGAGGAGGGGCGCCCAAGCTAGGGTTTGAATCAATGAATTGATGAATGGGTGAGTTGTAGGCTTTAGATAGGTTAGAAACTAGGTAAGGGGGGCGCACTAGGTAAGTTAGGTGGGCCCACTTGCCATTTTTGGCAAGTGGTTTAGGTTTGGGTGAGTGGGAGTGAGTCTCCACCAAAGGGGG
>JZKD02S1610039.1:146980-161956 GCA_000966675.3 Picea glauca
CGCCTCGCCTCTAAGATTCTTCTTGCTTTGTCTTCTCTTACTGCCCCCATGTTGTCTATTAAATGAAGTGCTTTCAAAACCCATGCCAAGAGAATATAAGGGCGACAATTCAAATATTGGGGTTCAAACTACGTAAAGAACTGGGCTGATTTTGCCATTATAAAAATTGAGTTATATTCCACATTTCTTAAAGAGATCAACGAGCACATTACCAAGAGGCTCATGTGCTTTCTTGGAGCAAAGGTGTCTAAAGGACTTAATGGCCTCGATGGTTTCCAATGGTCAGTGCAACAACCATATATTTCAATGTCTCGTCAATATAGTCTCCTCTCAGTGGAAGATACAAAGCCAATGCGTTTACCAAGTGAAAATTGGTCGGAACCCTAATTTGTGCTCAAATAAGAATTTTGTGAACAATAAAGTGCGACAAATGCTTTAATATTTCTTCAATGGCAAAGAGTTATGTAAGAGCATTAACCCAATCGAAGCAGTGGCCAATGGCGCAGTTGTGCAAGTCATCATTCTTAGTGGTGAAGGTAACGAGACTATGCGGGACTTACTATTACTAGACGCCAAACTGTTCTATTCCTGGAGGTGGTCGGTCGCAGGCTGCGATGAGGTTGCAAGGGCACTCCACAAATTAGCAACGAATTAGGGTTTCAAATAGAAGAATGGTCGATAGTCTAGGGTTCGAAATTGGATGTGGACGTGGAATAGTAGAGGGCAAACTTCACCATCAAGGGTCAAGTCGAGCAGTTGTGCAGTGGGTCGATAGTGCAGTGATAAGGTAAATGAAATCGGTGATCTCTTCAAATGATGAAGCAATGAGAACATAGAATTTGGAATTTCTTCAAACGATGAGAAAGGATTTCGGTCGACAGTGGGAAAAGTTGAGGAATGACTTGAATCGTTGGTCTAGGTATTCGCACTAGTGCAGCCCGCAAATACCTGTATAGCCTGAGGAGTGTATTCGATGTCGAGGTTCAACAAAAAATACCCCGCGTAGGGTTCTGCGAGAGAGGTGCGTGTGAGGAATGCATGTGAGCCACTGGAGTGGAATCGTGACAGAGAATACCTCAAAAAATTTGACAGGCATAGGGATTAGGGCTTTGACCAGTGACCAAAAGATTTCGACCAGACTGAGGGATTATGGCAGAGAGAATCCCCGCAGAGTCAAACTGTGAAGGCAGAGATGTCAAAGGGTGTTTCCTACACAAGAGAAGAAACACTCATGGAGTTAGCGCTGGCTCTGATACCACTGTCAGGCCAGGGATGGCAGAAAAGATAACTCCACACTAATGTGTTTTGCATTAGTATGATAGGTGCATATATACATAAGTAAATGATTCTTGGTCTTCCCCAATGCATGACTGTTCCTATCACCTATGACTCTTCATATTTACATTACAGCTACAAGTAATGCAACCACAAAAGGATTACGTGTCCAACAAAACTGATCAGCCAGCAACTGTGAATCCTTACTGATCCATTTTCCATACCTCTTCACCTGCAATGAAAACGCCAACTTCACAGAGATTTGAAGAGGGAAAATTAAACAGTTAGGATTTTCTCTCTCTCCAAACCCACAATTACTTGTTCCAATGGAAAAATACAAAAAGGAAATTTAAAACACAGTAAAAAAGACATGGTCAATGATCAGATGTAAAGCAACTCTGAAAAAAAAACTTCTATGTTCTGTTATTTTCTCTACAGGTTTCCTCTCTCCAGAAGAGGTTCCCACTCCTTCAAACTCCTAAGACCGCTTCTATTTTAGAAAATGTCCAATGTGGGTCTCCAGTTAATTCAAAATTCCGAATAAGAAAACTACTGCTAAATTCACAACATCAAACTGATTGACATGGCTGTTCGAAAAATACAAATCCAGTTACATCAACCCCGACATATAGTCCATAAAATTAAATCAATAATTACTCTCCATCTAAAAATTGAATAGCCCCAAGTGGCCCTAAAGTTTCTGCTCTGCATCAAGGGAACACAACAGGAATGACACTCAAAAGAAACAGACGGTATCAGAGGTTGTAGAGGAGGGAAATGCTCTCGATGGGAATGTATCAGGCTTGGAGCTACAACCTACAGGACCCTACTCATTTCAGGCCCTGCATGAATGTCTTCATTCTTGCAGCCCAAATGAAGCAATAACATCAGGCCTTGCTGGCCTAGGCAAAAGATTGTTGCAAGTTGAAAGAAGCCACAAAAGAATTCTCAGAGAGCTGTAAGAAGACATGGTGACAATGAATGGTAGATTGATCAGGATTAAGGAAGCAGTCATCCATACAAGACAAGAGTTTACAAGAACATACATACTCTGGCAGTGGCAGAATGTAATTGGATCAGGCGATTTGAGATCCTATTGAAGATCAGATACCTAGCCCTGTGATCATTGAGGAAGGTAGCCGCCTCAGCTTGAAGCTACCAAAGAGTCAAGACCACGCTGGTAAAGCCTGCCATACAAAATATCTCTCTGACCAGATACTTGATGAATGTTCCTTCCACTGTCACAAAACTTAAGTCCATAGTTTTTGTTTATTCAGAAATCTTTTTATCAATTTTCAAGCAAAATGTTATAGAGGCTGAAAAGGCCATAAGATATATCAGTGTAATGACCTGCTTAGTAGGGCCTTACGAAATTGTTTTGTTGGTCACAAAGGACATCACTGGAGTTCCAGGCCAAATTAAATTTTGTAATCAATGTACAGTTAATACCTCGGAAAGAGGAACTGGAATCTTATTAAAATATTTTATTTTCCAAATAACAATAGAAAAAACTTAAGCTTGTATCCTCGATGAAATTTGGAGAGCAAAATCTAATCAAAATGTAAAAGCTTCTCCCAGGCTGAACGAAGTAGGCACCTTGTGAAAAGCTGTGCAACAGACACATTTCCACAAGAAAGTTGCTTATGAAGGGTGGAGGATCATGTATGCCCACTCTTTGAGTCATGTCTGTGTTGATCTTGTGCAATATATGCTGCATTTCCAAAAAAAGAAACCTTAGGTTTGTAAGTATTCTTGTTTCAAAAATTCATTTTCCATGGATAGTAGATACTACTAGAATTCGATCCAGTTCATTAATTATCCTCCACTTTGGCTTTGTCACGTTTTCAGTTCACCTTATATGTTTCATAAAACTTACAAAGCTAATAAATAATAAAGATCTTACATATGTAATTAGAATCCTTCCTTGAACATAATGTTGAATATCAGGTGGTTATCTTATATATGCAAAGAGAATATCAACCTTTAGATGCAAAGATAAGATGACTACCATTACTTTACCCTTTTCTAGGATGTGTTATGTTATGCTTTCAAATCTTTCCTTTGCTCATCAACAACAAAAACACACCAAAATGCTTAAATAGTTTGAACCTGTGCATTTGATGTCAGTGTATTATCCTACGTACAAACAAGGACTCTCTAGAATTTACGACAGCAATGGTTGTAAGTTGTAGCCCTAAACGCTTTTTCATCTATTCACACCTTTATTGCATTAGCTTGAACAATTAAACAATGCTACAACTGTTTCACTGATGTTTCCAAGATAAAAACACTTTTATGGATAACACGCTTCACTCTCATATTCAAAAGAGAATAATGTAGAGTGGCAACAGCACAAACCTACATTAGATGACACACTGTGCCTCCTACTATGGGCCTCCTAAAGTCTCCAAATTGTGCTCTTCCCCGTCATTCACATCCAATGTGCCCAAGATTTTCTTGTCCAATAATTCTATTCGCAATTTTATACCATCTTCTTTTGTTTCCTTTTAGCCTTCTCCTCAGGTCAATCTAGAGATATTTCAATTTTCCTTTAACCCTGGAATGTGGAGTAATCCCTCTCCTATCTATCATTTTTCCTTTGCTTTTGTTATGATTTTCCTCCACTTCCAATGCATACAAGAAGACCTCACGTACAGAATGTAGTTCCAACATTGCCATCTCATCTTGGATCTGAAAATGCAGCCCATTAAGGTATTTGGTCAAAACCTGTTCTTTTGATTCATGCATGTTCATTGTAACATACACAATCCCCTATCCTACTGTTGAAATCACGGGGTACTCCAAACACATTCCAAATTGCTTTGATACCATATTGTAATGTACTCAATTACATAGTTAAACTGTAATCAGCATTATAACATAGAATTTATCGGCAATTACACTTTAACAGCAGAAAATACATTGCTGATTACAAATTCGTCCATTACCCATGAGCACATTCAGCAATTTCAACACATATGTCGGCTCGGGGTTTCAGACCCGGGGTTTGGTTTTACCAACAAATACCCCACTAGCATCGGCATATTCAATACTCAAGGACTGAATAAGGTCTCACCCAAGACGCCATGAGAATCACAGAGACAGAATGTTTGTGCATTGCATGAAGGAACAACATAGACGGGAAAACACGTAGCTAAGAGTTGCGCATTAGATTCTATTCATTCATAACAGCATTCATATAAGTAACGCACAGGCTAACATATATAACAAGCATTCATTCATAACAGAGTACATGATCGGAAGTATCAACTCGGACCTCATGCCTTCATTCAGTAATCACAGATAAACATTCAGATACATGGAGGGTTGTAGCCTGTGCAGAGACTCATTAGGCTTGAACCAAAGAGCAGAGATTCAAGTCTCAATCTACTTTCTCTCTCATATTCCACTTACAACTCTACAATTACAATGAACAACCAACCATTGAACAAGAATTGAACCCTTACATGTTCACATGCATTCCTTATATTTCTACAGAAGCGTGGCAATCATAAAAAACTTGCCAGCTCACTAACAACCTCAACAATGACCAATCGGTAGATTACAAAACTGGTTACAATCATTACATTGATCTTCGAGGATTTAATATGCATGCAATCTTTACAAGTCCTTGTGCACAGTACAAAACTAGTGGCATGCACAATGCAAAATTAGTTGGCACATGTGTAGTAGAAAATTGTCGACGAGCGTTGAATCTTGGCACTAGGCAATACAAACCTTGTAGCATGTGCGCGATCTTGCCAAAACCTTGGTCCCAACAGGCCCCAACACTATTAGTTGACTTGTCCTCAAGCCAATGACTTTCATTACAGTGGGATAGAGGCGATGGATGGTACCTTCTTCATTAGCTCTATGATGAAGGTTTGGAACTCAGTGTCGATCTGATCAAAAATCACTAGTAGTTCCTTCATGTGGCGACAAAAATTTTCGACCTCTGTCGACGTGGTCAACCCAGCTATAGGCTTGATCTGTGTGCCCAGCTCTATCACTACGGCTACCCTTGCGTGCACATCTACAAGCACATAGCAGTGTTGTAGGGCCTATTCTTGTGCTTCCAACACAATGGCTAACAACTTTTGTTGGTCGATGTGGGCAAATGTAATTTGTCGGTGAAGGTCGGATATCTCTGTCATGGCCTCCTTGCACGCTGCAGGTTGAAGGAGGACAATGCCTGTTTCTTGTCATTGATCTACGCCTCACTTGCATGTATGTTGTCTCCGATTGTGTTGATTTCGAGGGCATTTTGTAGGTGAGTCCAGAGGTAGAATTTATAGTCAACAAGCCTAGAGAATCCTTCCACACGCTCTCGTCCTTGGTGCAACATCTTTTCTGCAACAACAATCTTTCGCTACAACTCCCCCTGCTCTGTGGGGTGCTCTTCAATTTTTCTTGAAGCTCTGCGTTTTATGCCTGCAGGTGTTGGATAGCTTCCCTCACCTTGTTGAGTTTGTTTTGCACCGTGAGGTCAGAAGTTCCTTCAACCATACTAGGGACTTGCGCATATACTTCATCCATTGCACTAATCAAGAATGTGTGCACAACCACCTCCACTTCATGGCATTATCGAATTTCCTTGTGTGTAGCTATCTCCTACAAATGTCTTTGTTGGGTTTCCTAGTGCCCAGCCATCTCCTGAACGCTTTTTTGTTCAGCTTTGTATAGGACTGGCTTAATGCGCGCTACTTGTCCCCCAACGCCTTCATTATCTCGACCATGAATACTTGCAGATCCTATGAAGGTACCTGCACCAAGTCCAGCTCCGCATAAGGCAATGATGGAGGCTCTGAACTCGTGGATGCCTCGAAGGCTATCAAGGCTAATGAGTTGTCATAGAACCCTCTTTTGTGTACTAATGTGTGGTGATATAGCGGCAGTGATGCTGCCTACGACCATCTTTTCTTGGGACTTGGGGTCGACCGACGGTCTAGCAATGTTGAGTGCACAATAGAGCTCACCCAATTGTTGTAAGGACTCCCGGTGCAGCAATTGTTGCACTTCCAAATTGGATTGGAGCACCTTGACGATGATCTAAACTGGTGCTAGGGAAGGCCCTGGCTCCTACCTTGGAGCGTTGGTGTCTATTTCATGTTCCTCCATCTAGCTAGTCAATATCCTGCACTTGGAAAACTTCATGGGTGTCTAAGAGGGGACGTCCTCTTCGATGGGCACAGCACCAATAGACTGCAACAGAGTAGACGCACGTTCTGTTGAGCTAGACACAAAGGTTGGGCTCGGCGCAATCTGTGCTTGTTTTCCTTTCCTGGGCATAGTTCTCCCCATGGTTGGTTGCGCCCATTTCCACTGACCCTTTAGTTCTTTACCTACCCCTTGGTCTTCCTCTACGCGTTTTCATTCATGCTTCTTCTTACTCTGTGTTTCCAAGAGCTCTACTTCATCATCTGGGGTGGGAGGCATCAACTCCAGCCACTACGCAATGGCATTTTGAATGCCCTCCTCAATAATGCAAAAAGGAAAGACTTCTGCAGGCATCTGTTGATCTACAAGCAAGATGATGAAAACATTATGATAGTCAGCTTCAAAAAGAAGATAATCCTCATACATGTTAATGACGTTGCGCGATATGTGGAAGACTTCCACAATCGCCTAGATCATTTCAATGTACTAGAACTGGAAAGCCATGTTGTTCTCACGCTAGATGTCCTTGTCCAAGTTGTATTGCAGGTCGTTGAATTTCAGAGCAGGGAAGGATGGAGTCACTTGTGTGTCGGTGGTGGCTTCCAGACTATCATTCCAAGCAAGAGTAACACCCAACTATAGTGAAACTCCTTTCCACGGTCTTGTGCGTCCACGCAGTCCTGAATGAATTCGTTCATCAAGTATCTCAACCAGCACATCTTGATGTCGTGAACACGGCACTCTATTGATAGGATTACCCCCAATGGGCACTCATCCTTCCAGCACTTGCGCATCAACTTACAGGAAAGTACATGTGTGACAAACCGGACTTGCATATTGATGATTGCCGAAATGATCAGTGAAAAACTTGAAGGGAGTGTCGAGTAAGTAGTGTCTGAATTTCTGCAAAGCAAAGACCATTGCCAATCCTTCAGACAACTTTTTGTTGGCAAAGTAGACCAGATGATCAATCTTATCCTCTCTTGGCTACGCAAGCACTACGCCAAGTGCAATGGACGATGCATCCACATGTACGTGGAAGATCTTGGTCCAATCTGAAAATATAAGGATCGGCGCAATCACTAATCTTTCCTTCAGTGTGTCCAACGCCTACTGGCATTCCTACATTTAAACATACTTGGTATCCTTGCGTAGTAGTTTCTCCAATGGTGCAACAACCTTCGCATAGTTGCGTATGAACCATCTATAATACCTTGTATATCCCAAGGTTGCACGCAGCTCTCTTATGAAAGTTGGGGCTAACATGTCCACAATCGTTGCAATCTTTGCTTGATCGACTAACAGGCCTTTCTTATAGACAATATGTCCCAATAGAGTCCCAAATGGTGTACAAAAGATGCAAATTTTCACATTTAAAGAAATTTGTAACTACTTGCATATGTCCAGCATCAACCATAATACCTACATATGCGCTTTGATCAAACTGAACACTGTCCACTCATCTAAGTATACTTCCAGAAACTTGTGCATGAAATCCTTAAAAGTTGCAACAACAACCCTTGAAAACACTGCAAGTGCATTCTTCAAACCAGATAGCATCACGATGTATGCAAACGAGCCCCACTATGTTGCAAAGGTTGTTTTGGGTCTGTCTTACTCTGCGATGTGCACCTGGTGCTAACCTGAAAATCCGTCCATGAATGAATAAGCTTTGCGCCCACCCACGTTCTCCAACACTTCATCTGTAAATGGCATAGGAAATGGATCGTACACACAAGCTGCATTTAGACTCCTCAAATCTACACAAATCCTTAAATCACATGTCTTCTCTGGTTGCACTACCATTAGGCTGATCCATTCGGATTCTTCCACCGGGACAATAATACCTGAAAATGTAAGTTTTTACAGTTAGACATAATGTTGAGAATGTTTTTAGATAAACATTGTGTATCAAGTTTTGATAAACACAATAATACATGCGTCGAGCATGCAGTCAAACTCCTTGCACATCTTTTCATTGTACTTTGGGTTCAACCGATATGGTCTCTTCTTTTACTGTTTTGGCATCCGGTTTCAGCTGAATTTTCATCTCTCCTAGAGATCCTACAATACCCTTCATCTTAGAAAAACTTCTTGGAAACAAGTCATTGTATTCCTTCAACAAGTCCACGACTTGCGTCACTATTTCCTGATCCCAGTAATCGCCAATTATCGCCATCTTCAATGCCTCTTCTATGTCGATGTTATGTTTTTTCATTTTTAACGGTCATGTATAGTCTGGCGCAGTGTTACTGGAAGCCTTCCCTTGAACTGCATGCTCGCCCTTGATTTTAATGATCAGTAAATTTCAAGTGTCCTCTTCATGTGCATCATTACTATCTACCTTCCAACAATACACTGGTTGATTTAGCTTCACCATGGGCTTGTGATAGGCGCAGACTACCTTCTACATGGAGTCTTTGGGTTGTTGATTGAATATGAAATTCTTGATCTTCAACGACACATCTCTCTACGCGGGGACCTCCAACGTAAACTTAAACATTGCACAGAACGGGTTGCTCACTTTTTCCTAATCCCTGGTTTGCCTTCTAGTCTCCTCCTAGATGTACCAACTTTTGGGGACCATATCCATTGTGTGGACAAATCTATGGACCCATTGCGCTTGAGGAATCTACTTAGTGGTCTCGCACTGCTCACAGAACCAAATATGTTCCTGGGGATCCTCTGTCCCCTTGTATATGCTTACTAATTCAAAGTCGATTGGGGGTTGGAACTTTACTTTGATGCACTCTACCACCTGCACCCAGTCCAGTAAGTTTGCGCAGTGCGTCGCCCACCAGTGTGCAGGTGTTCCCCTCACTAATGCATCCATGGCTTGAATCATCTAGGTCTCAAGCACACCGTCTTCCATTTGCGCTATAAATGCATCTACCAGGCCTATCCCATCAAACCTTGGTATGTCGCGCAGCTCCATTCCAACCCGACTCACTGCTTTGGTGATTCGCGAACATCTCCTAGTCGACACTTCATATAGCTTATTTTGCCATCATGTCATTGCATCCTCTAAATGTGTGTCATATGAGCAGACACTCCTCTAGTTAAGCTCGCCATCGACTGTCGGGTTTACATAATCCTCCTTGCTCCTGGTAATGTCGTATGTATTCTCAATGATCGAGCTTTGCACATCTTCATTTATTGGTTCATTGTATCTGTCACCCTCGACCAAATCCAACGAAGCAATGACGCACAAAGTGTATGTTTCAAAGGAATCTGTAGAGTGTCTGTTTCAAAGGACATCTGCCTTTGCTTCAAATTTAGTACGACATTGTTATCGAATGTCCGGTTAATTCCAAGCAGAGTTGGATAGGTGTCTAAATCATCCATAATCTTGATTACTTCAAAAATTGTTTTTGTCTTTACCCCATCAATATTAACTTCGACCTTCTCCAGTCCCCCAATGGGATAGATCCTGTATTGACTTGCAAGCATGAATTGAATGGGAGACCACACCATCATTGGTTTGCCCATCAACTCCCATGATTTCTTTAGCAAAAATGTTCACATCAAATCCTGGGTCCAACATGATCCCTTCGATCTCATATTTTCCTAATTTAGTTGTCATTTTGAACTCTCTGCTCATGCACTTCCTCCTACTGACATGGTGCACGTCCCGTTCTGGTAGCGGGGCAGAGATAGCAGTCTCATTCTCACCTTCCTCAATCTAGCTCGTTGACAAGTGTGTTAACTTCTTGGTAGTCATAGGATCACTCGATACACTCAGACAACAACACAAGAATTCACTTACTTGATTCTCCGAGTTAGTCTTCGGGTAAGCATTGCGCTGTGATTCATTGCACATTGCAACTCTTCGCACACAAGTATCTCATCCATGCATTGCAACTCTTCACGCACATGTTCCTCGTCCATTGCCTTTTGTGCATCGCACAAGAATTACTTTTGTTGCACAACATCAAACTTAGGAAGTGCCTATGTTGCTTTCTCGATTTTTCCCTCTAACTATTATCCTGAGCACTCCCCTTTTTGTAGGTTGGTTCCTGTGCGGATACCTCTTCGAGTTACTACATGTACATCAACTTCTTTCAGCTTTTGTTCTTCATAAGGATCAGCAGTCACCATGATGCAGCGCCCCTTTTCTTCTTCCCATTTTGCCAACAACTCTTGGCAATCCTCCATGACATGATCTGCATTGTGCACGCGGGGCTTGGTACAGAACCGCACGAAGTGGCATGTCTCGCCACATTTGAAACAGGTGGATTGTCTGCCTCCTCCCCCACTGTATATTCTGCATCTTCCTCTTCCATATCCTCCTCGCTGGCCTCCCTGGAAGCCTCCACAGTCTCCACCCTTATTCTCCTCTTGGACCCAATAAGCATCTCCAATATGCTCCTTCATCAACTGCAACGACCGACAGTTGTTCACATTGTACCCCATAAGTTTGCAGAACTCGCAGAACGGGGTATGTGTAGTCTTTTGATACTTCTGTAGAGTTGGGAATCAAGGAGGTACATGCCCCCATTTTCTATAGATCTTGCACCATTCTGTTTGCAACCTAGTAGGAAATAGGTTTGGCGCGCCCATTGTCATATAATTTCTCAATCTAGGACACTCATTCTGATGGTGACCTTCTACACAGCACAAGGTACAACAAACATTCTCACGCCCCACTTTCCCTTTTGCCATGTCTTGCAACTGCATGGTGAGGTTCGCAAGTTGGGATTGCACCTACGCTAGTCCTGCGGATGTCTCACCACCTCCCGACATAGACTCCAAGCGCATTACAATCTCTACAATTTTCTATCGAGTCATCACTTTTTGCCATGTGAGCGAGACCCGAATGTGAGGGAGGAGTCCAGCAATAAACCACTCTCTATGCTAGACATCCTGAATCTGAAAGGTCAATCTGTCCAATAAGAACTTGAACCGCTAGTCATAGTCCCACACGGTTTCTCCAACTTGTTGCTTGATCTCCTTGATCTCGATTATACACTCTGATTCTGACTTAGGTTTCTAGAATTCTCTAAGAGGATCTCTCTTTACCTCTGTGAGGGACCTTGCCTATCCCGTAGGCGCAGTAACTTTATACTTCATGTACCACGTCAAAGCTCTATCTCTGAATGTAGTCTCCAACTACGCAATCTTAGATGCCTGATCTGTGACTCACTTCACAAACCAAATTGCTTCACAAGGGAACCAATGTTGTTCTGTAGCATCTCTCCCTATCCCATGAAAAGCGGTAAGCTTGAGGGTCAAATCCTAATTGGCCACATTTGACCTCGAACTTGATCTTCCTCACTGATTGCTACTAGTTACTACTGTCATTGACAATCTCTCTAGAGAAGTGTCGTTGACTTCCATTTCTACTCCACTTGTTTCTTCTACTTCTCTTGCTTCTGAACTTTCTTCTTCTACCTCACTTGCCTCTGAACTTTCTTCTTTTGTTCTTTCTTCTTGATTAAAGATGCTTAAGGCGGGTGGTTCAAAGAGGGGGTTCCTCCATACTATCTCGTCTTCTTTGGTGATGGATCCAAAAGAGCTTCCTATCTTGAGTTGGACAAGCCTCCTTCCAACATCCAAGATCTCTTCACTTTCTTGAAGTGTGCCTTCATCACAATCTTTTGTTCCACTGTCGTTACTACTTTGTACCTCATCTTCCTCAGATTCAACTTTATCTCTCATTAGCCAAGGGGATCTAACCTCGTTCTCTACAGCTCTACTACTACTTCCTCTAGTATCCTCTCTTGATACCTCTTTCTCTACGCCACGTCTCTTCGACAACCTCTCTTATGTGCTTCTCTCTGGCACAAATCTTTCTCTCATGCACCCTTATGGTGCGGCTTCTCTTCTCTTCATCTTAGATCTTACTAATTGTTCGTCACCCCTTGCTCTCCATTCTTTGCATTTCTTCTCAACTCCCTTCCTCAGCTCGGCTCTTCTTACTAACACTCAACTCTTCTTCTTCTCTACTCTTCTAGATCCATTCTCTCTTCACCTTATCTCATCTTCTTCCCCCATCTTTTCATCCCCCCCCGTGCAAGGGGTTTACACTACCATCCTATCAGGCTCCATGCGCATCAACCCCTTCTCCACAAATAACATTTTGATCCAAAGTGGGATCTCTTCTAACAATCTTCTTTTAGGGCCAGCTGCAAACTTTCTTTCTACGCTACTAAAAGATTCGTTGCATTCAACCGCAAACTCAACGATGTATCCTTCTTTAACTTGTTCGAACCAGAACTCAATGGCTCTGGCCCACTTATTGTCCAAAGATTTCAAACAAGTTACAGCTTCTTGGTCCCAAACCAACGGTTCTTGGGCTTGCCACACAGAGTTAATCTCTACCTATCTCTTTACCCATTCATGCAATAAACAAGGAAACTCAACAAAAAAAAATTCATGCAAATTTGAATATATGTACCTTTGTTTCCATCGTTCTAGGTTGATTTCCAGGTTTCCAGTCTCTCGTCGCGCGAACTCGTCCTCTTTATCAGAGATCCATTCTTCTATCTCTTTCCATGAAGGTTTCCACATCATGTCCTTACTCCACCATGTAGCACAAAATCATCAGGTCCTCGAAACGGAACCAATTGTTGGTTGGGGATTTTAGATCCAGGGTTCGAAAGGCTTTACCAACAAATACCCCAATAGCATCGACATATTCAATATTCAAGGACTGAATAAGGTCTCACCCGAGATGCCATGAGAATCATAGAGACTAAATGTCTGTGCATTGCATGAAGGAACAATATAGACAAGAAAACACTTAGCTAAGAGTTGCGCATTAGATATTATTCATCCATACCAGCATTCATATAAGTAACGCATGGGCTAACATGTATAACAAGCATCCATTCATAATAGAGTACATGATCGAAAGTATCAACTTGAGTCGCGTGCCTTCATTCATTAATCATAGATAAACATTCAGATACATGGAGGGTTGTAGCATGCACAGAGACTCATTAGGCATGAACCAGAGACCAGAGATTCAGGGCTCGACCTACTTTCTCTCTCATATTCCACTGACAACTCTACAATTACAACGAACAACCAACCATTGAACAAGAAGTGAACCCTTACATGTTCACATGCATTCCTTATATCTCTACAAAAGCATGGCAATCAAAACAAACTCACCAACTCACTAACAACCTCGACCACAACCAATCGGTCAGTTACAAAAACGGATACAATCATTACGCTAATCTTCTAGGATTTGATATTCATGCAATTTTTACAAGTCCTTGCCCGCAATACAAAACTGGTAGTGTGCGCAGTGCAAAATTGGTTGGCGTGGGCGTAGTAGAAAATAGTCGACGGGCACTAAATCTTGGCATTGCGTGATACAAAACTTGCGGCACACGCACCGTGCAGAACTGGTGGCGCGCGTGCCGTCTTGCCAAAGCCTTGGTGCCAACAACATACACCATATTTTTTGCTCATATAGGAAATATTAACAATTGATTCATGGAAAACACAAAAGGCTACATATCCAACACTTTTCCATAGAAATTAATTACAGCCTTACATGGTTTTGGTATCTTTCGTAATATCCACAATGTCTATTACAACCATATGGCATAGTTGAAGATCAAATTACATAACAAAGCCATAATTATACCTTCTTCATTACAAATCATGGCTATAACAGCCTCAGAATCTGCATATAAATATTTGCCAGCCAGCCAGCCCAAAGTGCACTCTTGAGTCCAATGCTAATTCCAGACTTGTATTTTCGTCAATTAAACACAGTCTTTTAACACAGTAGAGCCACAAATCTTAATCTTCAACAACTAAACAACAACAGCGAAATTACGTATCTGATTTAATGGATGCACTTGGGAAAATAGCTCTAGGGAAGCGTTTTCCTCCCAGCCATAGGCACCAACTCGTGTAGGTATCGTCTCTATGCCAGGAAATCAAACAACAAGGGCGAAATTACTGGATATGCCTCTGGATTTCCTCACTCGACCCTGTTATCGCACAGTTTGTAGCTAGGAGAAAAGGCTATAAGGTAGAGGGCCAAACTGGCGTAACAGGAACCTATCCCACCCAATGTCACCACGATGGGATGGTTCTTTCTCTTTATGGAGGTGAGGCCCAGGGGAGACGTCCCCGGTGACCTGGGGTTTTGAAGAGGCAAAAAAGATAATTAGACAATGACAAGTTTCCCCCTTCACAGATCACCACCAAAGCAGATAGTCTGGCCTATAGCCAATAAAGACAACCAAGTAGGATCCCTGCCCGAGAACAAAGCAACAATAAACTTGATATATGCAGGCTTTGGTTAGTACTTCATATATATTAAAGACTATCTGATATTCAATATGAGCAATTGAAAAGTAAATGTTGACGAAGTCAATGTTTACAAACTAATAATAGCAGTAATGTCACTTCACCGATAAATACTAGAATGATACAGCATTCAATATAACAAATCACTTCTTCACTCAATTAATGCCTTCAACAACCATTCAATTGCTCAAAAGACAAAACGTTGCTACATCAATGATATAATAACAGGGAGTGACGTCAGTAGGGTTAGGTAGAGCTAAGGTTAGTGCA
>JZKD02S1610050.1:5824-26487 GCA_000966675.3 Picea glauca
TTTGGAGTCATGCAATCCATCCAAGGTAGAAATTAATTCAAAATTGTTTGTTGCGCCCCCAACATATCCCACATTACTACCTCGTTGAATCACATCTCAACACAATAGGCTACAAGTCAGTAGATATTATAAGTAAATTGGATACTAAAACACCAGCTCAACTCAACGTGTTCATAATATTTCTCTACAACTCTGGAATACCTTACCATGTAAAATTCAAATTATATCATGAATCAAAAATAAGACAAAATGTGTAGGTGTAGATTGTGACTTCCAAGAAGTTTATAATACTTTCTCGAGTAATTGAATCAAAAAATCAAAAGATAGGACACAATGTATTGACTATCAAGCATTATCAAAAAATATCATATGCAATGGGTTCACTTTCTACAAACCATAATGCAATGAGCTATAGGCCTTTCACACTGATAAATTTGGCTAGGAACTCATTCGTAATCGCCTTTGCAAGTAGAACTTCATGACTACCAGGTGGTCCATAGAAGAGGAAAACTAAGGGAGACAACCAAACTCCCATAATTTCTCTGGATGGCCCTGTTGAGGGGTCTGAGATCCCTTTAACTCAACAGAAGGAACCAAACATGCTTAAGAAGCCCAATTAGACTCGTAAGCATTTGATTAGTGGTAAGGTTCTCCATATTTGTGATCTGGATGGAATTATCGATGGGTTTTAATCATGATTGATAGATATATCTTTTCTGTGAAACCTTTCCTCATGCTACATAGTTTTCTTTTTGGTTCTTTTCTAACATTTGTAACAAAAGAAAAGATAGAGCTTAAACTAAATGGTAGAGGGAAGTTAATTATGTGTTGGGGAAAGACGGGTTTTAGGATAACCTGTATACCTTATCATGCAGACGAAGAATATCTAAACTACTTAAAACTAGCAATAATAACATTTTGACTTGTAGACATTCAACATCGTCTGAGATAACAGTTACAGAAAGAAAATATATACGTGAAAAGAAGTTAGTGCAAGAAAAGTAATTTTCGATGCTCTATTATCAATCACAAGTTAACACAATCGATTTCTATTCATCAACTAGAATAAAAGAACTATTGTGGCATTATAAGATAACTTTAAATAACATATACATCAACTCTTACTCAATACATCAGCAAATATTGAATTCGAAGACAGATATAATCCCCCTTGGTCCAATCACATTCACGCCTTATATGAAATAAGTGTCTTTGGTTCTAAACAAAACTTCTTAATTAAAATAACTTAATAATTCTCTTACAATATCCCAGAAAAGTCTTTATCTCCAAAACCATTGACCATGTGTCCAAGGTCGATGCCCTTATTTATAAAAATAACTAAACTAAAAATAGCTACTAAAGTTGTGTTAAGTAAAAAAAATGACACGAGGTGAACTTTATCTATTTGTTCTCTTTTTCTTATCTTTAGATCATCTAATCGTTACACTGAAGTGGATTGTTCCTCTCATACGCTAACCATCAGCAGAATATATCTTCGCATGTATTAGCATATGGGAACCTGTGTTGATCCATCGGAGAGAAGAGGACTTCCTTCATCTCTATTGCTCGTTCTTTGTACAACTGAATAGTTTGACACTCATGCATTGTAATACTGCGAGAGATTTAATCAGAGCCTCCATGAACCTCTTCACTTGACCCGAGATCATGCTTGAAATCTGAGAAATCTTCGTTTCGCATACATGATCTTGCTCTTCATGCCTCTTAACTATGTTACGTAAATCGGCTAAGTCTTCCGGTGGACCAAACTCTGGCAAGTCGATATTTCTCATTTCCTAATTGATTTTCTCCCAACTTTTCTCACACTCTCCCCATCTTTCTTGCATTTTCCATTGGGTTTTCTGGACCATGCTTACCCAGTGTTCATTTATCTTCCTTATTCGAGTGATCCTGCTATCCATCGGCACCTGGATGACATGCTCTTCTATATCTCAGCCCTTATGTACTTCGTTGACGTAGTCTATCCATTCTAAGGCTTGATGTGCCTTCTCATACCATCACTTCATGTATTTAAAGGTTTACATCCCCATGGGGGTATCTTCTTGGAAATCATCTATGCGAGTGGTGAAGAGGTCTCTTTCTCATGTGAAATGTGCATACATCTCTCGGAACTCACACTTCAAGAGAACCAATGCTTGTGTTGAATTTTGGTAATACTCTACTTGATGTTGCAGATGGTCCAGTTCTTTCTTCATGGTGGCTACCTCCCTTTCATCTCTTTTTGACCTATTTAAAGTGGCATCGGTTATGTCCATCCCTACTCTAATTATATCAGTCATATTAGCACTTTCTATTTCAAACAGTGTCTCCTCGGTGGTTATGAAAAGTGTTCTATCAAGCGTGAGCTTCCTTTTCTTGATTGTTCTTATCATCACATCTTTTTTGTTTCCTGTCATAAGCAATTTCTTGTACATTGGCAACTTCATTTACTGGTTCAGGAATCTGTTGATCTCCCCAGGACAAGGTATTGCCTAGGCTTCCCGCCATATAAAGGTGTTCCATGGTAGGTTCTATTAGTTCCTTCGTAGGGGAAATTCTTGTATGCTCTGGTGATTTGGCCTTATTTTGGTTTTAGTCGACTGACAAAGTCTTTGTTCTAGTTGGGGAAGTAGGTGAAGGATCGACATTAGTTGAGATTTCATTCATTGAGATGTCAATTTATGGTTTCCCCATTCCGTCTTCTTGTTCACCAGTATCCAAGTCATTCTTAGAGTTGTCATTATGAGGTTGTGTTACCAATTGATCAAGAAATACAGTTTCAAGAATGATCCTATCTACCAAGTCGGCTTCTTGAGGATGCAGTCACATCATCAGAAGCTGGAGCAGATGTTTCCCCTAGTTCCTCCTCCTGTGTGATTGGCAATGAGGTTATGTGTGAGGCCTCTAACCCTTCCTCATCATCATATATCATGATCAAATCTATGAGGACAGTATGAATACCCATCCCACTTGATGTTCTGGTTGAACTTAGCTGGGATGTAGTAGTCACCGATGATCCTGCCTGTGGTGACACAGGGTTGGGGTTTTCTTATTCAGTGGTCTCCTCTGGTGGAATTTTCTCTTATCCATTTAGCTCTTCCTCGTGACTACCTGTATCAGTCAGGTTAATCCTCAAGGGTCCTATCAAAATGTTAAGTAGGGGGTCTTCCCCTAATCTTTACATAGCTCTTTCGGGTTCTTCTAGTAATAGTATCCCCCTTCTTTGTGCCTTTGTCACTTCTGATGTTATGTTTTCTTCTCTTACCCTGAGGGTTTCTTGAGCTATGTTCTCTATTGTCTCAATTTGTTCATCCATAGTAATTTATTTGAATTTGGTCATATTAGGGTTATCCCTTCTATGGATCACTTCCTCCTAGTCTTGGGCACCCTCAGTAAAGATCTCATATTCAAAGTTATCATGAGAATATGGCCAACATGAGGACACCTGAGACGCGTGTTGGAGTACCAGGCATTTTGGATCATTCTTGTGAAAACGGCCTGTGGGGAACTGAAACTCAAGCTGACTCAATCCCTCTTTTTTCTCATGTGCAATGTCTTTTACCATGTAAAACCCAATATGAAAACCATAGGGTATGAAATCCCTCTTCTTATCCTTTACCAAAGAGGCATTATAGCCTTGTAGAATGGTCTAGTAACAAATTTCTCCCACTATGAGAGAGTTTGGGACATGAATGGGGAGCAGGTGCGGTGCATCAGTAGCCGCAAATACTCTGATATAAGTGCTTTTTTTTTCAAAATACCAGTGGCCCACTTTGGAAATCATCTTTTTGGTTGTCGTTGAAAGCCTTTGGAATTATTTTCTAAATATAATGAAGTGCACTCGGGCTATGAACTCATCACATATCAGGGTGTAAGCAAAATTGTACCTATTTTCCCAAAAAGTGTTGAAATAACATGCACGGGTAGCTCAGCAACATGCCAGCTTAAATTTATACATGTGAAAATGTTTCCCGCACAAACTACGTCCAACACGTAAGATTCCGTGTAGAAATTGTTGTTTCTCCATCTTTTGTTGTCTAGGCCTATAGGATGTTAATACTCAACTGCTTGGAAATGATGGCTCCCCAGTTGAAACTATTCCTGGAGATTGCCACGATGTATGCTAAGGACATCCACGCTTCTGAAAAAATTGAGCAATATTTTTCCCCATACAATCAGTAGATTAAATCCATCAAATACATATAAGGATCTTTGAGGTTTTCCGTGTTGTACCATCCATTGCTCCTGTTTGTGAACTTCTTATCTTCTTTCCACCATGAGAACAGTAACTTGTTGGTGTCGTGGAACTCATAAAACCTGACCAAAAATTTTGCATTCATTCTCTCTTTTAGGTCTCTGAGTTTGTAGATTTTTGTACCTCTATTGGAAGAAATACACCAACACATTTTCCCTCCTCATTATTCAACGTGCATTTCATCACGTCTGTGTGGTCAATTATCCATCCTAGGGTTTTGATGCAGGGCAGAATTGGGGTCCGAGAGGCTACCATATGCATATATGATTGCCTAATGTTTGGGAAAACCTAGTCATCCAATATCCTAACGTTCGGGTCGCTATGAGGTGTAAACTTCAAGTAATATTCCTCATTGATTTTGTTAAAAATATCCCACCAATGTGGGAGCATTAATTTAGATCCAGTGATTGCCTCCGTGTCCCCGAAAGATGGAGGTTGGGTAAATTGTTTCTTAGTGGAAATTCGGATAACTGACTCTGTCTTTGAAACAAAATCAAGTTCCCTTGTGGTCACCGGTGCTAACCCTTCGTCAATCTCCAATTATTTCATTTTGTGCATTCTTGGTAAGCGCTTGGTTGTCGGCTTTCGTGAAGGCATTTTCCTACACAAAATGGAGTATTAAGCTACAATCCAACTGAGACAAGTGTTATTCGAAGCAATAAAAAAAATGTGAACAATAAATATCATTCTTACCTCTTCCTCACAAGAAATAACCTGGGCTTACTGGTAATTGAAGTGGCGCAATGACCTGTTACCTCTTCGATGCTCTCTCTTTCACCTTCGTCTGCTTGGGAGATCACTGATTTGAAAATAGAATACTATGCTTGGGCACAAACTTCGTGGATTTAAAACATACCTAAATTTTCGCATCGAGTCTTAAATTCAGGAGTACATGTATGATTTATACAATCCATAACAGAATCCACATCATGCCCAGGATTAAATGCAACGCAAGCTCGCGACGTAGGAACGTGTTACTTTTAGAGTTCATCGGCAAATTGAAAATTTATTTTAAAGTTGATCGGTGCACAATGTATTTTTATCGGTTATGTGAAGTTCTTAATTGTCTAACAAAACACAAACCTCTTCCTTCACTTAGCTAGAGGTGTCTCATCAAATCACCCGAGCATTCTTCGTACTTCAACGAAACTATTTTGATCGGTATCGGGGATAAGTAGGACCATTAAATGGAAAGCGCAAATCAACCAGGATTTTTGGCGTCATTGGATGAATATTCGATCTAAAACCAAAAATTTGATGTTCTAGCAATCAATCGGTAGTCAATGGGTGCATCGGTGTCGGCGGATTATTTTTTACGTTGTTTTGTTGGTGCCTCTTGGAAAAAGTTATGATGCTGACCCAAACTGTCGTAATTTTTTGTCATGGAGGTGTTGATGTTGAAGTATAGATATGACATGGGGGACATCAAAATATGACGTGGATAATCCTCGAGCAATACGGACTGTTTACACAGAAAAACATGTGGCGGTTGATTTGACCCCTTGGGCGTGAGAAGCACTTATTTTTGGCTTCTATGATTTTTCTTTTCACATATGTTCTCGTGCCCTTTCTCCCTCTCCACCGATGTCGACAATTATTGTTTCCTATGTTGACGGTTTACCTTTCCATTTTTTCCGATGTCGACGGTACAAAGACGATTTGTAGAAAAAAAATTATGCAGGCCAGGATTGTTGATCGACCCGTAGCTCTTTATAAAAAAAAAATTAAGTTGTGTTGCAACTTATTCTATTGCCATGTTTACTTAGAGAAAAATATCAAACTATTCAACAAACTTCAAACCAAAATGAATTTGATCGATGATAAAATGAATAGAAAAACCATTGATCCCTACACAACTGACTCCATTCAGAAAATGACAAAGTGGTACCCAAAAAGAAAAAGAAAAATTCTCAAAGACTTTTTAGGGTGTGTTGAGTGCTTCAAAAGGTCCAAAATATATTGCATATCCTGCAATGGAAACAATACCGATCCAAAGGATACTTCATAGTCTGCAATTTCAAACAATACCCATTCAAGAAAACTAAAACATCATCAACAATTTCAATTAGAAATAATAATAATAATACATGTTGAATATTCAATTAACCTCTTGAATTTCACTTGACATTTTATAGACCCCCAATATTCTCCAAAGAAACATTTGGAACCTCTACAAGGTAACAAATGATTAAATTAAGTGGTGTGGTATGTAAGAAGGCACCTTTTTTAATATTATCTTTAATTTAGAAGCAGTAAATAAAAGAAATTCCCAAATAATACCAAGCAAGAAAAGTTGGAAAATTGATCTAATAATAATAAGCTAAAAGAAATTTCACTTAGTCTCATGGAGGGAAGAGAGGTTGTTAGAGCCCAGTGCAATTTGAAAGTGCTCATTAACAGTCAGAGAATTCAAATATTTGACATCAATAGTTTCATCTTTGAAGTTAGTAAAGAACTACAATATCTACCCCAATATAGTCATGTGTGTGTTTTGTGTAATGTAACCAAGACCCCACCTGGGCACCGTCATTGAAAACCCAACTCTATCATGCTATGATTTTTTGAATTTTTCCACAATTCAATCCATTAGTTCTCTGATACCAATCATTAATTAATATGCCTTGCATATGAACACAATTATGTAGTCCTAACAGCATATAATCCATGCATAATTATTTGCAATTATAGTATATATAATTAACATAAATAACACACATTATTCAGCATAATAACACATAAAAGACACTTATATTTTCATGAAAATCACCAATTGGTTGTAGACCTCGGACGTTCCTCTGGGCCATATAATATGTTGTTCATTCACTCTCAACACTAGGTAATTCCCAAGCTGGGGCTATGACTCCACCGAGGCAAAGGCTACCTAATCCAAACTATGTTCCAACAACACACAACTTCATGACAAGATCAATGGAACCAACTCTAGAAGCAGTCCCACCTCACATCGTATCATCCCCCATAGCTTGTCCCGCCCAGGTAAGTGTACCCCTTCACTACTCCATAGTCCTTCAGCTATCCCACTTCGCTTCTAGGTATTCAATAATAGGTCATCTAGGAAGTCTCAATCTTTGTGGCACTTGGAACACAAGGCTTCTCAAAGAGTTACATCACCCACTAGGTCAGCACACAGGGAAACCTATCCCCAAAAATCTCATCCAAAGAGAATGCTCCACAGACATAACATGTTGCTTATTCAACCCAAACCAACAAGGATTTACAAGGTAACAATAGCTTCATATCTCCCAATATCCAGGAAATAGTCATCATGATAGAATGGAAGAATGGAATGGAATGGATGAATGATAATTACACTAAATTCCCAATGCTATATATGCATGCTCCTATATTGACACTTGGTATTCAAGGAACTACCTTTTTCTCCACTTAATGATGTGTTCCCCTCATTTAGGAAATTAGGATAACATAATAATATAAATAATTAGGACATATGAATAATAATGTATTCCTTGGATTATGCCCCCTTGGATTATGCCCCCTTGACTTAGCCCCTTTACCCCTCAAGTCCTAGCCCCATTTCCCTCTCATGGAATCATAGCCCCCCATACTCTTTTGTCTGAATTGGTATGTAGCAGTGATGTATTTTATTAATATATATGAGTGATTTCATTTTATAATGTTGTCTCCTAGGCCTTTCAACATATAGGTTCTCCAGCCTAATAATCACATAGGCGCTCTAACCTAAAACATATATACAAAGGCACTTTGGCCCAAAACATCCTTGCTCACCAGCCTATAAACATATGTATATTTACAACTTAGGGGTATTAGATTCCCCTCATCCTTATTTATGCATTGTCTTCAATGCATTATATACACATGTACAATCAAAATTCTTCAAAAATCTCCAAAAATATGTGGGTACTCTTCCCGCATGGTATCCTCATGCTCCCATGTTGCATCCTCGAGACCATAGCAGGTCCACTATAATTTTTCCAGCTCGATGGCTCAATTCAATAATAGTTTGACCTTCCTATATAACATGCATATTTGTTGGACCTAGAAGTCACCTCATGCTCCACCTGGGTCACATTCCAATCAATTACATGACTAGCATCAAGAACATACTTTTTAAGCAAAGACACATCGAATACATATTGAATGCACATGGGTGCAGTTAGTGCAAGCATGTATGCAATAGGACCAATCCTCTCTATGATTTTGAATGGTCCACAATATATTTATACCACCTTTGGGAAGCTCCCCAATTTAAGTGAACTCTTCTTAGCTTTCACTTTCAAGAAGACATGCTCTCCCACTTTGAATTCTTTGTGTGTTCTACCTTTGTCTGCATAATTTTTTTGTTTGTCTTGAGCATCCTTTAAATTATGTTTTATTTTCACCATTTGTCTTCCATTTCTCTAAGGAATTTTGGCCCAACCATTGCTCTATCTACTGGGTTGTCCCTGCTTAATAGCGTGTTGCAATTTTTACCATATAATGCTTCAAATGGGCTCATATTCGAATATGCATGATACCCATTATTATAAGAAAATTCAACTAAATGTAGATAATATTTTCATTTGAAGTTTTTTTCCATCACATACATTCTCCACATATATGCAGTCACATAATTGACCCTCTTTATTTTCACATCTGATTATGGGTGATATGTTGTGCTAAAATTCATATTTGTCCCAAATCCTTTAAATAATCCCTTACAAAAATTTGATGTGAATTTTGGATCTCTGTCAGAAACAATTTCCTTAGGAACACCATGTAGCCTGGAAAATTTTCTTATCTAAATATCTACAATGTTAGTTGCCTTGTGATTTATCTTCATTGGAATAAAACGAACAACTTTAGTCAGGTTATCCACCACAACCATTATGGAATCATGTTGCTTCATTGTTCTAGGCATCTTGATAATAAAATCAATTGTCGCAACTTATCATTTCCACTTGGGAATGGGAAATGGTTGTAACAATCCAACTGGATGTTTGTGCCCAACATTTACCTTATGACATTCTAGAAATCTGACTATATAATTAGCCACCTATTTCTTCATACTTGGCCAAAAATATTAGATCTTTACAACTGCAATTATTTTTTGGTATCCTAGGTGCCCAACATAAGGCACATTATGCATTTCTCTCAACACTATATTTTTCAGCTCCTGATATTTAGGCACATATACCTTGCCCTTGTACATGAGGATTTCATCCTCTATCATCTCATAATCTTTAAATTATGTTGAAAATTACCTTGTTGTAATGTTTCTTTTGTTTACGTATAATGTTGATTTGATTTTGTAGCTTCCAAAATTATGTCTTGTAAATCAAATTTTTACACGCTAATGGTTGTAGCATGCATCGCATGCACTCTCCTACTAAGTGCATCATCCACCTTGTTCTAATTTCCTTTGATATGATTAATATCAAAGTCATACTCACTAGGGAATTCTAGCCATCTAATTTGTATGGCATTCAATATTGGATGTCCAAACAAATATTTTAGACCACTATGGTCTGTCCTCAGCTCAAATGTTTTTCCCATAAGATAATGCATCCACATCTTTAGGGAATGAACTATGGATTCCAACTCTAAGTCATGTGTGGCATAATTTCTCTTCTGTTATTTCAACTTCCTTGAATCACATCATAGCACATGCCTATTTTTGGTAAGGACTCCACCAATCCCTTCCTTGCATGCATCAATGCACACAATAATATTATCATTTGATTCAGCAATCTTCAAGATTGGTTCACTTTTCAATAAATTCTTCAAGCATTGAAAACTTTCTTCACATTTAGAGGTCCATTCGAACTTCACACCCTTATTTTGCAAAGAAGTGATTGGATATGCAATCCTTGAAAATCATTCAATAAATATTCTATAATAAATTGCAAGTCCCACTAACAATCTCACCTCCGAGACATTCTTTGGTGTAGTACATCCTCTAATGGCTTCTATCTTTTCAGAATACTATCCCTTCCTCCTAAAAAATATGGCCAAAATAATGAATCTACCTCTAATAAAATGAGCACTTGCTCATCTTGGCATACAGTTGATGCTCCCTCAATACCTATAGCACCATCCTCAAGTGTTGTTNTTTGGAGTCATGCAATCCATCCAAGGTAGAAATTAATTCAAAATTGTTTGTTGCGCCCCCAACATATCCCACATTACTACCTCGTTGAATCACATCTCAACACAATAGGCTACAAGTCAGTAGATATTATAAGTAAATTGGATACTAAAACACCAGCTCAACTCAACGTGTTCATAATATTTCTCTACAACTCTGGAATACCTTACCATGTAAAATTCAAATTATATCATGAATCAAAAATAAGACAAAATGTGTAGGTGTAGATTGTGACTTCCAAGAAGTTTATAATACTTTCTCGAGTAATTGAATCAAAAAATCAAAAGATAGGACACAATGTATTGACTATCAAGCATTATCAAAAAATATCATATGCAATGGGTTCACTTTCTACAAACCATAATGCAATGAGCTATAGGCCTTTCACACTGATAAATTTGGCTAGGAACTCATTCGTAATCGCCTTTGCAAGTAGAACTTCATGACTACCAGGTGGTCCATAGAAGAGGAAAACTAAGGGAGACAACCAAACTCCCATAATTTCTCTGGATGGCCCTGTTGAGGGGTCTGAGATCCCTTTAACTCAACAGAAGGAACCAAACATGCTTAAGAAGCCCAATTAGACTCGTAAGCATTTGATTAGTGGTAAGGTTCTCCATATTTGTGATCTGGATGGAATTATCGATGGGTTTTAATCATGATTGATAGATATATCTTTTCTGTGAAACCTTTCCTCATGCTACATAGTTTTCTTTTTGGTTCTTTTCTAACATTTGTAACAAAAGAAAAGATAGAGCTTAAACTAAATGGTAGAGGGAAGTTAATTATGTGTTGGGGAAAGACGGGTTTTAGGATAACCTGTATACCTTATCATGCAGACGAAGAATATCTAAACTACTTAAAACTAGCAATAATAACATTTTGACTTGTAGACATTCAACATCGTCTGAGATAACAGTTACAGAAAGAAAATATATACGTGAAAAGAAGTTAGTGCAAGAAAAGTAATTTTCGATGCTCTATTATCAATCACAAGTTAACACAATCGATTTCTATTCATCAACTAGAATAAAAGAACTATTGTGGCATTATAAGATAACTTTAAATAACATATACATCAACTCTTACTCAATACATCAGCAAATATTGAATTCGAAGACAGATATAATCCCCCTTGGTCCAATCACATTCACGCCTTATATGAAATAAGTGTCTTTGGTTCTAAACAAAACTTCTTAATTAAAATAACTTAATAATTCTCTTACAATATCCCAGAAAAGTCTTTATCTCCAAAACCATTGACCATGTGTCCAAGGTCGATGCCCTTATTTATAAAAATAACTAAACTAAAAATAGCTACTAAAGTTGTGTTAAGTAAAAAAAATGACACGAGGTGAACTTTATCTATTTGTTCTCTTTTTCTTATCTTTAGATCATCTAATCGTTACACTGAAGTGGATTGTTCCTCTCATACGCTAACCATCAGCAGAATATATCTTCGCATGTATTAGCATATGGGAACCTGTGTTGATCCATCGGAGAGAAGAGGACTTCCTTCATCTCTATTGCTCGTTCTTTGTACAACTGAATAGTTTGACACTCATGCATTGTAATACTGCGAGAGATTTAATCAGAGCCTCCATGAACCTCTTCACTTGACCCGAGATCATGCTTGAAATCTGAGAAATCTTCGTTTCGCATACATGATCTTGCTCTTCATGCCTCTTAACTATGTTACGTAAATCGGCTAAGTCTTCCGGTGGACCAAACTCTGGCAAGTCGATATTTCTCATTTCCTAATTGATTTTCTCCCAACTTTTCTCACACTCTCCCCATCTTTCTTGCATTTTCCATTGGGTTTTCTGGACCATGCTTACCCAGTGTTCATTTATCTTCCTTATTCGAGTGATCCTGCTATCCATCGGCACCTGGATGACATGCTCTTCTATATCTCAGCCCTTATGTACTTCGTTGACGTAGTCTATCCATTCTAAGGCTTGATGTGCCTTCTCATACCATCACTTCATGTATTTAAAGGTTTACATCCCCATGGGGGTATCTTCTTGGAAATCATCTATGCGAGTGGTGAAGAGGTCTCTTTCTCATGTGAAATGTGCATACATCTCTCGGAACTCACACTTCAAGAGAACCAATGCTTGTGTTGAATTTTGGTAATACTCTACTTGATGTTGCAGATGGTCCAGTTCTTTCTTCATGGTGGCTACCTCCCTTTCATCTCTTTTTGACCTATTTAAAGTGGCATCGGTTATGTCCATCCCTACTCTAATTATATCAGTCATATTAGCACTTTCTATTTCAAACAGTGTCTCCTCGGTGGTTATGAAAAGTGTTCTATCAAGCGTGAGCTTCCTTTTCTTGATTGTTCTTATCATCACATCTTTTTTGTTTCCTGTCATAAGCAATTTCTTGTACATTGGCAACTTCATTTACTGGTTCAGGAATCTGTTGATCTCCCCAGGACAAGGTATTGCCTAGGCTTCCCGCCATATAAAGGTGTTCCATGGTAGGTTCTATTAGTTCCTTCGTAGGGGAAATTCTTGTATGCTCTGGTGATTTGGCCTTATTTTGGTTTTAGTCGACTGACAAAGTCTTTGTTCTAGTTGGGGAAGTAGGTGAAGGATCGACATTAGTTGAGATTTCATTCATTGAGATGTCAATTTATGGTTTCCCCATTCCGTCTTCTTGTTCACCAGTATCCAAGTCATTCTTAGAGTTGTCATTATGAGGTTGTGTTACCAATTGATCAAGAAATACAGTTTCAAGAATGATCCTATCTACCAAGTCGGCTTCTTGAGGATGCAGTCACATCATCAGAAGCTGGAGCAGATGTTTCCCCTAGTTCCTCCTCCTGTGTGATTGGCAATGAGGTTATGTGTGAGGCCTCTAACCCTTCCTCATCATCATATATCATGATCAAATCTATGAGGACAGTATGAATACCCATCCCACTTGATGTTCTGGTTGAACTTAGCTGGGATGTAGTAGTCACCGATGATCCTGCCTGTGGTGACACAGGGTTGGGGTTTTCTTATTCAGTGGTCTCCTCTGGTGGAATTTTCTCTTATCCATTTAGCTCTTCCTCGTGACTACCTGTATCAGTCAGGTTAATCCTCAAGGGTCCTATCAAAATGTTAAGTAGGGGGTCTTCCCCTAATCTTTACATAGCTCTTTCGGGTTCTTCTAGTAATAGTATCCCCCTTCTTTGTGCCTTTGTCACTTCTGATGTTATGTTTTCTTCTCTTACCCTGAGGGTTTCTTGAGCTATGTTCTCTATTGTCTCAATTTGTTCATCCATAGTAATTTATTTGAATTTGGTCATATTAGGGTTATCCCTTCTATGGATCACTTCCTCCTAGTCTTGGGCACCCTCAGTAAAGATCTCATATTCAAAGTTATCATGAGAATATGGCCAACATGAGGACACCTGAGACGCGTGTTGGAGTACCAGGCATTTTGGATCATTCTTGTGAAAACGGCCTGTGGGGAACTGAAACTCAAGCTGACTCAATCCCTCTTTTTTCTCATGTGCAATGTCTTTTACCATGTAAAACCCAATATGAAAACCATAGGGTATGAAATCCCTCTTCTTATCCTTTACCAAAGAGGCATTATAGCCTTGTAGAATGGTCTAGTAACAAATTTCTCCCACTATGAGAGAGTTTGGGACATGAATGGGGAGCAGGTGCGGTGCATCAGTAGCCGCAAATACTCTGATATAAGTGCTTTTTTTTTCAAAATACCAGTGGCCCACTTTGGAAATCATCTTTTTGGTTGTCGTTGAAAGCCTTTGGAATTATTTTCTAAATATAATGAAGTGCACTCGGGCTATGAACTCATCACATATCAGGGTGTAAGCAAAATTGTACCTATTTTCCCAAAAAGTGTTGAAATAACATGCACGGGTAGCTCAGCAACATGCCAGCTTAAATTTATACATGTGAAAATGTTTCCCGCACAAACTACGTCCAACACGTAAGATTCCGTGTAGAAATTGTTGTTTCTCCATCTTTTGTTGTCTAGGCCTATAGGATGTTAATACTCAACTGCTTGGAAATGATGGCTCCCCAGTTGAAACTATTCCTGGAGATTGCCACGATGTATGCTAAGGACATCCACGCTTCTGAAAAAATTGAGCAATATTTTTCCCCATACAATCAGTAGATTAAATCCATCAAATACATATAAGGATCTTTGAGGTTTTCCGTGTTGTACCATCCATTGCTCCTGTTTGTGAACTTCTTATCTTCTTTCCACCATGAGAACAGTAACTTGTTGGTGTCGTGGAACTCATAAAACCTGACCAAAAATTTTGCATTCATTCTCTCTTTTAGGTCTCTGAGTTTGTAGATTTTTGTACCTCTATTGGAAGAAATACACCAACACATTTTCCCTCCTCATTATTCAACGTGCATTTCATCACGTCTGTGTGGTCAATTATCCATCCTAGGGTTTTGATGCAGGGCAGAATTGGGGTCCGAGAGGCTACCATATGCATATATGATTGCCTAATGTTTGGGAAAACCTAGTCATCCAATATCCTAACGTTCGGGTCGCTATGAGGTGTAAACTTCAAGTAATATTCCTCATTGATTTTGTTAAAAATATCCCACCAATGTGGGAGCATTAATTTAGATCCAGTGATTGCCTCCGTGTCCCCGAAAGATGGAGGTTGGGTAAATTGTTTCTTAGTGGAAATTCGGATAACTGACTCTGTCTTTGAAACAAAATCAAGTTCCCTTGTGGTCACCGGTGCTAACCCTTCGTCAATCTCCAATTATTTCATTTTGTGCATTCTTGGTAAGCGCTTGGTTGTCGGCTTTCGTGAAGGCATTTTCCTACACAAAATGGAGTATTAAGCTACAATCCAACTGAGACAAGTGTTATTCGAAGCAATAAAAAAAATGTGAACAATAAATATCATTCTTACCTCTTCCTCACAAGAAATAACCTGGGCTTACTGGTAATTGAAGTGGCGCAATGACCTGTTACCTCTTCGATGCTCTCTCTTTCACCTTCGTCTGCTTGGGAGATCACTGATTTGAAAATAGAATACTATGCTTGGGCACAAACTTCGTGGATTTAAAACATACCTAAATTTTCGCATCGAGTCTTAAATTCAGGAGTACATGTATGATTTATACAATCCATAACAGAATCCACATCATGCCCAGGATTAAATGCAACGCAAGCTCGCGACGTAGGAACGTGTTACTTTTAGAGTTCATCGGCAAATTGAAAATTTATTTTAAAGTTGATCGGTGCACAATGTATTTTTATCGGTTATGTGAAGTTCTTAATTGTCTAACAAAACACAAACCTCTTCCTTCACTTAGCTAGAGGTGTCTCATCAAATCACCCGAGCATTCTTCGTACTTCAACGAAACTATTTTGATCGGTATCGGGGATAAGTAGGACCATTAAATGGAAAGCGCAAATCAACCAGGATTTTTGGCGTCATTGGATGAATATTCGATCTAAAACCAAAAATTTGATGTTCTAGCAATCAATCGGTAGTCAATGGGTGCATCGGTGTCGGCGGATTATTTTTTACGTTGTTTTGTTGGTGCCTCTTGGAAAAAGTTATGATGCTGACCCAAACTGTCGTAATTTTTTGTCATGGAGGTGTTGATGTTGAAGTATAGATATGACATGGGGGACATCAAAATATGACGTGGATAATCCTCGAGCAATACGGACTGTTTACACAGAAAAACATGTGGCGGTTGATTTGACCCCTTGGGCGTGAGAAGCACTTATTTTTGGCTTCTATGATTTTTCTTTTCACATATGTTCTCGTGCCCTTTCTCCCTCTCCACCGATGTCGACAATTATTGTTTCCTATGTTGACGGTTTACCTTTCCATTTTTTCCGATGTCGACGGTACAAAGACGATTTGTAGAAAAAAAATTATGCAGGCCAGGATTGTTGATCGACCCGTAGCTCTTTATAAAAAAAAAATTAAGTTGTGTTGCAACTTATTCTATTGCCATGTTTACTTAGAGAAAAATATCAAACTATTCAACAAACTTCAAACCAAAATGAATTTGATCGATGATAAAATGAATAGAAAAACCATTGATCCCTACACAACTGACTCCATTCAGAAAATGACAAAGTGGTACCCAAAAAGAAAAAGAAAAATTCTCAAAGACTTTTTAGGGTGTGTTGAGTGCTTCAAAAGGTCCAAAATATATTGCATATCCTGCAATGGAAACAATACCGATCCAAAGGATACTTCATAGTCTGCAATTTCAAACAATACCCATTCAAGAAAACTAAAACATCATCAACAATTTCAATTAGAAATAATAATAATAATACATGTTGAATATTCAATTAACCTCTTGAATTTCACTTGACATTTTATAGACCCCCAATATTCTCCAAAGAAACATTTGGAACCTCTACAAGGTAACAAATGATTAAATTAAGTGGTGTGGTATGTAAGAAGGCACCTTTTTTAATATTATCTTTAATTTAGAAGCAGTAAATAAAAGAAATTCCCAAATAATACCAAGCAAGAAAAGTTGGAAAATTGATCTAATAATAATAAGCTAAAAGAAATTTCACTTAGTCTCATGGAGGGAAGAGAGGTTGTTAGAGCCCAGTGCAATTTGAAAGTGCTCATTAACAGTCAGAGAATTCAAATATTTGACATCAATAGTTTCATCTTTGAAGTTAGTAAAGAACTACAATATCTACCCCAATATAGTCATGTGTGTGTTTTGTGTAATGTAACCAAGACCCCACCTGGGCACCGTCATTGAAAACCCAACTCTATCATGCTATGATTTTTTGAATTTTTCCACAATTCAATCCATTAGTTCTCTGATACCAATCATTAATTAATATGCCTTGCATATGAACACAATTATGTAGTCCTAACAGCATATAATCCATGCATAATTATTTGCAATTATAGTATATATAATTAACATAAATAGCACACATTATTCAGCATAATAACACATAAAAGACACTTATATTTTCATGAAAATCACCAATTGGTTGTAGACCTCAGACATTCCTTTGGGCCATAGAATATGTTGTTCATTCGCTCTCAACACTAGGCAATTCCCAAGCTGGGGCTATGACTCCACCAAGGCAAAGGCTACCTAATCCAAACTAAGTTCCAACAACACACAACTTCATGACAAGATCAATGGAACCAACTCTAGAAGTAGTCCCACCTCACATCGTATCATCCCCCATAGCTTGTCCCACCCAGGTAAGTGTACCCCTTCACTACTCCATAGTCCTTCGGCTATCCCACTTCCCTTCTAGGTATTCAACAATAGGTCGTCTAGGAAGTCTCAATCTTTGTGGCATTTGGAACACAAGGCTTCTCAAAGAGTTACATCACCCACTAGGTCATCACACAGGGAAACCTATTCCCAAAAATCTCATCCAAAGATAATGCTCCACAACATAACATGTTGCTTATTCAACCCAAACCAACAAGGATTTACAAGGTAACAACAGCTTCATATCTCCCAATATCCAAGAAATAGTCATCATGATAGAATGGAAGAATGGAATGGAATGGATGAATGATAATTACACTAAATTCCCAATGTTATATATGCATGCTCCTATATTGACACTTGGCATTCAAGGAACTACCTTTTTCTCCACTTAATGATGTGTTCCCCTCACTTAAGAAATTAGGATAACATAATAATATAAATAATTAGGACATATGAATAATAATTTATTCCTTGGATTATGCCCCCTTGACTTAGCCCCTTTTCCCCTCAAGTCTTAGCCCCATTTCCCTCTCATGGAATCATAGCCCCCCATACTCTTTTGTCTGAATTGGTATGTAGCAGTGATGTATTTTATTAATATATATGAGTGATTTCATTTTATAATGTTGTCTCCTAGGCCTTTCAACATATAGGTTCTCCAGCCTAATAATCACATAGGCGCTCTAACCTAAAACATATATACAAAGGCACTTTGGCCCAAAACATCCTTGCTCACCAGCCTATAAACATATGTATATTTACAACTTAGGGGTATTAGATTCCCCTCATCCTTATTTATGCATTGTCTTCAATGCATTATATACACATGTACAATCAAAATTCTTCAAAAATCTCCAAAAATATGTGGGTACTCTTCCCGCATGGTATCCTCATGCTCCCATGTTGCATCCTCGAGACCATAGCAGGTCCACTATAATTTTTCCAGCTCGATGGCTCAATTCAATAATAGTTTGACCTTCCTATATAACATGCATATTTGTTGGACCTAGAAGTCACCTCATGCTCCACCTGGGTCACATTCCAATCAATTACATGACTAGCATCAAGAACATACTTTTTAAGCAAAGACACATCGAATACATATTGAATGCACATGGGTGCAGTTAGTGCAAGCATGTATGCAATAGGACCAATCCTCTCTATGATTTTGAATGGTCCACAATATATTTATACCACCTTTGGGAAGCTCCCCAATTTAAGTGAACTCTTCTTAGCTTTCACTTTCAAGAAGACATGCTCTCCCACTTTGAATTCTTTGTGTGTTCTACCTTTGTCTGCATAATTTTTTTGTTTGTCTTGAGCATCCTTTAAATTATGTTTTATTTTCACCATTTGTCTTCCATTTCTCTAAGGAATTTTGGCCCAACCATTGCTCTATCTACTGGGTTGTCCCTGCTTAATAGCGTGTTGCAATTTTTACCATATAATGCTTCAAATGGGCTCATATTCGAATATGCATGATACCCATTATTATAAGAAAATTCAACTAAATGTAGATAATATTTTCATTTGAAGTTTTTTTCCATCACATACATTCTCCACATATATGCAGTCACATAATTGACCCTCTTTATTTTCACATCTGATTATGGGTGATATGTTGTGCTAAAATTCATATTTGTCCCAAATCCTTTAAATAATCCCTTACAAAAATTTGATGTGAATTTTGGATCTCTGTCAGAAACAATTTCCTTAGGAACACCATGTAGCCTGGAAAATTTTCTTATCTAAATATCTACAATGTTAGTTGCCTTGTGATTTATCTTCATTGGAATAAAACGAACAACTTTAGTCAGGTTATCCACCACAACCATTATGGAATCATGTTGCTTCATTGTTCTAGGCATCTTGATAATAAAATCAATTGTCGCAACTTATCATTTCCACTTGGGAATGGGAAATGGTTGTAACAATCCAACTGGATGTTTGTGCCCAACATTTACCTTATGACATTCTAGAAATCTGACTATATAATTAGCCACCTATTTCTTCATACTTGGCCAAAAATATTAGATCTTTACAACTGCAATTATTTTTTGGTATCCTAGGTGCCCAACATAAGGCACATTATGCATTTCTCTCAACACTATATTTTTCAGCTCCTGATATTTAGGCACATATACCTTGCCCTTGTACATGAGGATTTCATCCTCTATCATCTCATAATCTTTAAATTATGTTGAAAATTACCTTGTTGTAATGTTTCTTTTGTTTACGTATAATGTTGATTTGATTTTGTAGCTTCCAAAATTATGTCTTGTAAATCAAATTTTTACACGCTAATGGTTGTAGCATGCATCGCATGCACTCTCCTACTAAGTGCATCATCCACCTTGTTCTAATTTCCTTTGATATGATTAATATCAAAGTCATACTCACTAGGGAATTCTAGCCATCTAATTTGTATGGCATTCAATATTGGATGTCCAAACAAATATTTTAGACCACTATGGTCTGTCCTCAGCTCAAATGTTTTTCCCATAAGATAATGCATCCACATCTTTAGGGAATGAACTATGGATTCCAACTCTAAGTCATGTGTGGCATAATTTCTCTTCTGTTATTTCAACTTCCTTGAATCACATCATAGCACATGCCTATTTTTGGTAAGGACTCCACCAATCCCTTCCTTGCATGCATCAATGCACACAATAATATTATCATTTGATTCAGCAATCTTCAAGATTGGTTCACTTTTCAATAAATTCTTCAAGCATTGAAAACTTTCTTCACATTTAGAGGTCCATTCGAACTTCACACCCTTATTTTGCAAAGAAGTGATTGGATATGCAATCCTTGAAAATCATTCAATAAATATTCTATAATAAATTGCAAGTCCCACTAACAATCTCACCTCCGAGACATTCTTTGGTGTAGTACATCCTCTAATGGCTTCTATCTTTTCAGAATACTATCCCTTCCTCCTAAAAAATATGGCCAAAATAATGAATCTACCTCTAATAAAATGAGCACTTGCTCATCTTGGCATACAGTTGATGCTCCCTCAATACCTATAGCACCATCCTCAAGTGTTGTT
>JZKD02S1610050.1:43573-63346 GCA_000966675.3 Picea glauca
TTTGGGTTTCCAGGTGAAAAATCTTTGTGTAATGTTTGTATTTGCCATTGTATCTTTTCTGTTCTTTTCTGAATATCAATTTGCAGTAGATATTGTACAAGGTTAGAATTTACATATGCTTCATCAATCGTTTACTAGTTATTCGATATTCCAACAATACTATTGGAATATGCTAATCCCATTCATCACGTTGCACATTACAAACTTTAGTTAAATCATGCTCTAAAATATTATTGAAATCTTCAACCGTAGAATTGGCTTGGGGATGATAGGGAGTGCTCTTCTAGTGATGGATCATGAACTCCTAGGTGAGTTCTTGGATGGTCTCATTCAAAAATGTTGTACCTTGATCACTAATCAATAATTTCGGGCACCCAAACCTAGTAATCACATTCTCAAAGATGAATTGTGTGGCCATCTCTGTAGTACAATCCTTGAACGACATTGTTTCTACCCATTTTTTTAAATATTATGTGGCAGTAATGATGTAACGCACACTTTTCCAATGCGCAGGGGGATTGATGGGGCCAAAAATTCAATGGCCCACTTGTCAAATGGCTCCAATATTGTAATGGGAAACTGAGGCAATACATGTCGTTGGAAAGGTTTTTCGATGCATTGACAAGCATCGCACCATTTATAATACTCCTTGGCATATGAAAATAGTGAGGGCCACCATAACCCTACGTGCAAGACCTTTCACATCATATCCTTGTCGATGTTGTGACCTACTACAATTCCCTCATGCATTTCATACAATATTGTGTCTCATTCATGTTCTAATATACACCTACGTAAAATTCCATCATCCCCCAGCTTGTATAACTATCTAGCAATCAATTGATAGTTAGCATTGTGGGTCACTAGTTCACTATGTTGGTCATGTTTTCACCCAATCAAGGTATACACTGATGTTAGAAACTTAGTGATATCAACCATTTGATCATGAACCACCTCTACTCGGAAAATTTTTGCATCAGGGAGTTGATCTTCGAGGCTCTGACTAGCTTCTCCAAAATAGATCCATGACAAATAATCTGGTACAACATTATATTATTTGGGTTTGAAAACCACCTCAAACTTGAATTCTTGGAAAAGCAACAGACAACAATAGATTCCCCCCCCCAACATTGGCTTGTTGACCAAATATTTGAGTGTCAAATGGTCAGTAAAGAATTTGAAAGGTGTGCCAAGAAAATAGTGTCGAAATTTCTTCAAGGCATACACCATAGCAAGGCCCTCGTGCTTAGTATTTATATATTTCTTCTCAAAATTGGACAAATTTCGACTAGAAAAGTAAAAAAAATGATCAATATTCTCTTTGCTAGGTTCTGCAAGGACTTCTCCCAACGTAATGGAAGAAGCATCGACATGAACATGAAAAATCTTGGACCACTCGGGGAAGACCAGGATCAGCACAATGACTAGCTTATCCTTCAGGGTATCCAATGCTTCTTGGAATTCTTGCATCCAGATGTACTTTGTGTTTTTGCATAGTAGCTTCTCTGATGGTACAGCAATCTTTTCATAAATATGAATGAACCGTCAATAATATCTTGTATGACCCAAGGTGGTGCATCACTCCCTGACAGAAGTGGGGGCCACCATATCCAGACTTGCAGCAATCTTTTCTTTATCTACTAATAATCCATCCTTATAGATGACATGCCACAATAGCCTTCTAAATGGCATACAAAAGATGCATATTTAAAAAAATCTAGATTGGGCGACATGTCCAAGATCAAGCAAATGGATTGCATGTGCTCTTTTAATAAGTTGAATACCATCTAATCATCTAGGTAGACCTCAATGAACTTATGAATGAAGTCTTTGAATGCTATGACCACTATCCTAGAAAATATTGTGGGTGCAGTATTCATCCCAAAGGGTATCACCATATAAGAATAGCCCCACTCCATCACAAATGTGGTCTTGCCCTGATCTTTCTCAGCGATCTGAACATGATGGTATCCTGAAAATACATATGTGAAGGAATAGGCCTCCTGGCCTCCAACATTCTTCAGAACTTCAATAGTGAAAGGAGTAGGGAACGGATCATGCATGTAGGTGATATCAAGGTTGTGCAAGTCAACACAAATTCGGATGTCGCATATCTTCTTTGTTTGTACCACCATTGTATTGATCCAAATTGATCCATTGTACATACCTTTTCCTTATATTTGGGGTTCAAGTGGTAGGGCCTTCTTTTCACCGGTTTAGCATTTGGATTCAGTTGAATTTTCATGGCCCCAAGGGAACCGATGATCCCCTTCATCTTAGAGAAGATCTGGGGGGGGGGAATACTCATATTCTTTTAGCAAATATACCACCTAAGTGACGGTCTCCTTATCCCAATAATATTTGATGATGGTCATGTATTGTGCTTCTTTGGTACCAATATTGTGCTTCTTTGTCTTGAACGGACGGTCATAGTCTAGCACAGCCATCTTTTTCACTTTCCCTTATACTACATGTTCACCCTCCATCTCTTTAATGTGATATGCCTCATGGGTCATCTTCATCAATCTCATCACTTTCAATTTTCCAACAATGCACGGATTCTTTCAATTTTTCCATCGACTATTCATACGTGCAGACTACCTTAGGTGTGCAATCCTTCGGTTGTCGATGAAAAATGAAGTTTTTTATTCGGAGAATTGCCTCCTTCGGTTCATGAGCTTCGGTCATAAAGTTGATCGTTGTACCAAATTGTGCACTTACATGAATCCAATTTATTGTCTTCCTCGTGAGTTCCTCCTGAATGTGCCAGCTCCAAGGGACCATGTCCAATGTATGGATGAACTGATGGACCCATTGGGTATGAGGAAAATTTTTGGTTTTCCAACACCATTCGTATTATAAAATATCCTCCTGGAGATCCTCATTTCCCTTATACCGATTGGCCATCTCAAAGTCAAAAATGGGTTGGAATATGACCCTTATGAATTCGACCACCTACACCCAGTCTTGTATATTTTCTTGGTGTGTTTCCCACCAACGCGCAAGTGTTCCTCATACTGTGAAATCCATGGCATGGACCCTTAGATATTTTGGAATGATCTCCTCCATATTTACTAACAGTGCATCCATCGGCCCTATCCCATCAAACCTTGGGGCATCACATAATTTGGATTCAATCCATCACATTGTTTTTTATATTCATGCACATCTCCACATAGAGACTTCATATAGCTTATTTTTCCACCTCTCCATGGCATCCTCCGAGTTAGTATCATAGGATTTCACACTTCTCCAACTTAGCTCCCCATTCATTGTGGGATTGATATATTATTCCCTAAACCTTGTGATCTGATATATGTTTTCAATAATGGAGCTCTTTGCATCCTCATTCATAGGCTCATTATATTTATAACCTTCATATGGATCCAATGGTCCAATCATGCACAAGGTGTCTGTCTCAAATGAAATCTATCACTTTTTCATATTCAACACATCATTATTGTCGAAGGCCTAATCAATACCAGTTAGGGAAGGGTAGGGATATGAGTCATCCATGAATTCAATAACCTTAAATCCATCTTAGTCTTCACTTCTTCTCGTTCACTTCGACCTACTCCAACCGGCCTATAGGATAGATTTTATATTTATTTTCCAACTGGATTTGAATGGGAGACCACGAGTTTGGTTTACCCATAAAATCCTAGGATTTCTTTGGAAATATGTTCACATCGGATTCCAGATCCAACATGATACCGTTCATCTCATAACTTTCGAGTTCATTCATGATCTTGAACTCTCTTCATGTGCGCTTTTATTTTCTGACATGTTAAGTTTTTATTGTTGTTATTAGGTTATTTCCAAATTACATGAGCATTCAATGCATTTCCAAAACAACATTATAAAGAGGATCATTGAAAGAAACACAATCACAAGGTAGGAAACATTTTATCCTGGGAAACCCTCATGGGGGAGAAAACCCAACAAAAACTTCCTTAATAATAGATTTCCAATACAATGGCAAGACTAAGACCAAAACACCAAGAATAAACCAAGACTGGGCATGTGCCTCTCTTCTCCTTCCTCCTGCAACTGCAACTTCCTTCAAGATATGCTCACTAGATGAGTGAGTGTGAGAGTGTGTAAGTGAGGCACAATCTTAACATATAAATACTAGTTGAGGAGGCACTAGGGTTATATCTCTTCACTTAGTGGGGTCGACTTCTTCTAGAAGTGGTTAAAACCACTTTATAAACACTAGGGGCCGACTTTACAAATATCACCATACAAATATGGTTTAACCAATCCATAAAAGGGGATTTGATCTTATACAAGACCCGACATGATCAATCCGCAAAAGGGGATTTGATCTATTAGATAATAAATCAAATATAATTAGAATATTCTTCGAAGTTATAATATTTCAACACTCCCCCTTAACAAGAAGGGTATTCTACTGACATGACCCAATACAACATCATCATCAGCATCTGGAACACTATCTGACACATCTATAAATCATCGAAATTTTCTCTCATCATCAATATCATCATAGTTTACGGCATGGAACTGGAGTAACATCATCATCATCATCATCATTGTGAAGCTGAAGTAACATCATCAACAGCAGCAACAACATGAAGCTAAACATCAATATCAATAACACGAAGCTAGAACAACATCGTCATCAACAGCACGAGGCTGGAAAAACATCATCGACGGCATAAATTTGGAACAACAACATCATCAATATGTGGAAACAAAATGAGGCAGGTGTATCTACAACAACATTTGTGGTACTCTGACAGACCGTCCTTATTAGACCTTCAGGATCTTCCAAAGAATCATAATATTCCCTAAGATATAAAGTCTTAACAAGCTACCACGTGGTACTCTAATAGACCGTCCTTACCAGACCTTCGAGATCTTCCCAGAAATCATAAGATTACCTAGGATATAAAATCCTAACGTAGCTACCATTGTTGACCACAGCTGGCATATACATGCATAGGTACTCTGACAGACCATCCTTAATGGAACTTCGAGATCTGCCCAGAGATGATCAATCCCCTAGGATATAAAATCCTAACAGAGCTACCCGTTGTTGGTCAGGATACCGTTGTATCATCGACATTACTCCCCTTTTTAAGGGAGGTCCTTTCAGACAACACCAATCTTGTCTCGGAAGTACTCAAACTTCACACGAGATAGAGGCTTGGTCAACAAATCAGCAACATGATCATTTATGCCAATATATTGGAGATTTACAGCTCCCCTCTGCACCATATCATGAATGTAGTGATACCGGATCTCTATGTGCTTCGACTTGTCATGGAAAAATGGGTTCTATGTCATATTTATACAACTTTGGTTATCACATAGAATCACAATGGATTCCATCTCCAAATCGAACATACATGTCAACAACTTCCGAATCCATATGGCTGCACAACCAGCGGAACATGTTACAATGTACTCCACTTCTGTCATGCTGAGAGAAATACTAGATTGCTTCCTTCTTTGCCATGAATTTATGGCTGACCCCAAACTAAAACAACATCATGAAGTGATTTTTATGTCTGAAGCACTTTCAGCCCAATCTGAATTAATATAACCACACAGTCTGAATTCATGATCTCTAGTATAACAGAGACCATAATCCAACATACACTTAAGGTATCTTATCACATGCTTTGCAGTTACAAGGTGAACATGTCTGGGATCCACCAGATATTGACTCGAGGTGTTCACAGCAAAGCATATATCTGGCCTGGTATTCGTCGGATACATCAACGATCCAATAATCTGTCTTTATAGAGTAGCATCAACCAACTCTGACAAAGTATCAACCATGAGATTCAAATTTGTTTCCATGGGTGTGTTCATGGTTTTACATTCCAACATGTCAAATCTCTTCGGTATTTTAACTGCATACTTCCCTTGGTTAAGGAACATCTTCTCTAGGCTCTGCCAAACTTCAAGACCTAAGAAATAATGCATCAGGCATAGGTCTTTCATCTCAAATTCTATAGCGAGCTTCTTCTTGCAATATGTGATGAGATTTTCTTCTCCTATCAAGAATAAATCATCCACATATAGTAGTAATATAAATGGATCATCATTCATAACCTTGAAGTAAAGGTTAGGATTAGCTTTACTCTTGGTAAATCCCAATCTTGTCAGGAAGCTATCAATTCTATCATACCAAGCTCTAGGAGCTTGCTCCAACCCATACAGGGCTTTCTTCAACCTGCAAACGTGAGTCTTTCTATCTTCAACTTCAAACCCTTGTGGTTGTTCTATGTAAACTTCTTCTTCAATAACACCATTTAAGAAGGTTGTTTTCACATCCATTTGGTGTAAATTCCACTTCATTTTGGATGTAAGAGCTATGACGGTTCTAATAGAAGTGTATTTAGATACAGGAGCAAATTTTCTTCATAGTCAATACCTACCTTCTAAGAAAATCCACGAGCCACAAATATTTCCTTGTGTTTTTCAATACTTATGTTTGTTTCATGTTTTATCTTGTATATCCACTTGGAAGATACTTTGTTCTTTGGTCTGGGAACTACTTCCCATACATCATTATTTATAATGGACTGGTATTCTTCTGTCATGGCATCCATCCATTATTTTTTATGAACAGCTTCTTCAAAGCAAGTAGGTTCCTTTTTCTATGAGATCACACATCAAGGCCATATAGCTGGAGAATGGATTAAGTTTCTTTCTTTGTCTCATGGTTCCTTTTGGGGCACCATACTTCTCTGCATATTGAATAATTTTTCTTGCCCAAGATGGCTTTCTCTTGTGAGATATCATCATACGGGGAGGTTCTTGAGATTCTATCATATCGTGATCTTCTAGAATCTCATCATCAGGGGTAATTGTAACTACCTTCATGGGTTCTGCAACTCTGGGAGCTACGGGTTCTTCTTCATATACTTCTTCAAGCTAGAATTTCCTTGATCTTTTGAGTGTTTCATCTTCATCAAAGGTTACATCTATGTTAATTTCAATATGATGGTAACCTAGTGTGTAAATTTTGAAGTCCTTAGAGACCTCACAGTATCCAACAATTATTCCCTACTTTCCAGAAGGATCCAACTTAGTTCTCTTTTCTTTTGGAATGTGTGAAAATATTGGACAACCAAATATTTTGTGATGGCTTACTTTTGGCTTATTTCTGGTGAACATTTCTTCAGGAGTTTTGAATCCAAGTGCACTATGGGATAATCTGTTTTGGACATATACTATTGTTTTGTTGCTTCAACCCATAAGTGCATTGGGAGATCTTGATCGTGAATCATAGTCTTTATTGCTTCCATACAAGCATAACACATAGTCACTGTCAGTGGATCACATCCACCATAGTAGCATACAACTACTATCCAGAGGCATACAATCTCCACAATAATCATATCATCTTATATCAACTTGTATAAACAATATCGTGATACAAACTGAGTCATCTAGGCCATTCTTCCACTCAGATTTGTTATATCTGGAAGAGCATCTTCCCTCATAAAGTAAAACATCAACCATGGGCTATCTGGACTATTATTCCCAAGAATAGAAGAATAAGTTTCCATGATTTTTAAGCCTGGACCATTCACCTAACTCGGTCATTCCTCTGGCACTAATCATAGTGAAACCCAGAGAGAATGAGTCTTCCCTATGGAATTCATGTCCCTGATTGTTGAACCTGGACCATTCACCTAACTAGGCCATTTATCTGGAACTAATTACAGTGTAACCTGGAGAGAATGAGTCTGCCTTGGGGGAATGCATGTGCCTTATTGTTGAACCTGCACCATTCACCTAATTGGGTCATTCCTCTTGCACTAATAATAGTGCAACCTGGAGAGAATTATTGTGCTCTAGGGAATGCTTGTCCTTGATTGCTAAACCTGGACCATTCACCTAACTGGGCCATTCCTCTGGCACTAATCACATTGCAACCTGGAGAGAATGAGTATGCCACAGGGAATGACTGTCTGGACCATTTCCTATGGAAATGATTGTCCTGCACCAACCTCCAAAATGTACCATTCTTTGAAACTACTCACAACTGTGAACTTTGAAAGAATGATTTCTCGACGAGGCATACCATTCTACTTGACCACTACTCAGAGTGACTTCCAAGAAGAATGACCATCCTATACCATTCCCCCACACTGGCCACGAGGGGAATCATTGTATAGGGTACATCAGCAATCTATTAGACCATTTTCATTACGAAAATGATTGTCTGATCTGGACCATTTTCCGAACTAGAAAATGATTGTCTGTCAGAAATATCGAACCACTTTCTGGGCTGGAAAGGAACTGCACAACCTAGACCATTTTTTGAACTGGACAATGACAGTCTATAAATCAATAACATATCAGTGCTCCCTCCCAACCTGGGAGTAATCACGTCCTTTTTCAATAAGTCAGTCGTTTCCACGAGCCCCAGCTTGTCCCTTAAGTACGCAAACTTTTCATCTTGGACAAAGGATTTACCAAAATGTATGTTATCTACTCATCTGTGGAGATATATTAGAGAACCACTTATCCCCTCTAGACTTTATCACGGAGAAAATAATTTTTTATCTCAATGTACTTTGACCTATCATGGAACATCAGGTTCTCTAAAAGCTTCACACAACTTTGATCATCACAATATATCACGGTCGAATCTCACACCTGATCAGACATTCCAAAAACCAACTTACGGAGCCACACTACTTCTGTACAAGCATCACAAGCTACAATATACTCTTCTTCTACAATTCTAGTGCTAAGTGCAACATGTTTTTTTTTCCTGCTAGCCCATGACATCGCGGCAAAGCTCAAACTGAAACATATCCAAGTAGCACTTATTTTTTCATATGCACTCCCTGCCCAATCTGAGTCGATAAATCCATGTAGTTGTATATCATAACTTAAATGTCCCACAAGGAAAATATATGGATGAGTATTCTCCAAATCCATTGACGAGCCAATCAATTGTCGATACAGATACGATTCTACTGGATCATAGTTTCTCAACTTATTCAGATCTATCATCATGGGAGTTTTCCATGGATTTGCAATCCATCATCTCGGACTTCTGAAGAACCATTTCAATATACTTCCTATGTCATATGAAGTTTTCACCACGCTCCTGATGTACATGAGAGGCTCTGCACCAAGTTTGCTTGAATCCATACAAGGTCTTCTTCCATTTGCATATAAGGGTCTCTTTCTGGTATACCTCAAAACCTTGAGGTTGCTCTACATAGACTTCTTCTTCAAGTAGTCTGTTGAGAAGAACATTATTTACATTCATATGATGTAAACTCTAACCCATGGATACTACAGGAGATATAATGGCTCAGGTAGAGGTATGTCTGGTTACTGGAACAAGCTATCCTCATAGTCTTCTCCCTCTTTCTGGGAGAACCCTCTAGCCCTGAGTCTTGCTTTGTATCTATCAATGCTTAAGTTTTTTTCACAATTTCTCACATCCACTGTTCTTCAACACAGCTTCCTTCCATTCATTCTGCTTGACTAGTTCTAGTGGATTCAAACTGGTTCAATTGGTTGTTCTGAATTTTTCTTTCTTTCTTGGAATCTTCATGTTCTTCCTCATGTTTTTCTTCAATGTTGGAGTCCATGGAATATTCTATAGATTACATGCCCTTCTTTCTTGAAGGCTCCAACCTTCCGTCATAGGAACATAAATGTAGATGGACAACCAAGGATATTGAAGGATTCTTTTCAAAGAAGACTTCTTCTAGAGTCAAGTTGAACAGATGTGGCTTATAATGGTTGCTACTTCCAATGAAGAACATGGACAGATAATTCATGGTATTCACGGATTATTCAATGGATCATATTGTTGGGTATTAGCTCCCTCCTAATCCTAGATTCATGCATGGATGAGAAATATGCATGCTCTTCTTTTGGAATTATGTGATCAGCTCCCTCCATCTAAGAGAGTCCATGCTTTCATTTGTTGCATCTCTCTTTGATTTCTGCAAAGTGTCCCAAGCTTGTTCTGGTTTCCTTTTGATCCCTGACTTCCTTTGAGCCTAACTCCTATGAGTCTCTTTAAGTTTGTTTCTATCTATTCTGATTGTTTCCCATCTGAAAGTTGTTTCATCCTTATAAAATTATTCTATGACATCTTCCACAAGGATTGTTCATCAAACATATTTCAAAAGGGTACCTGCCCAGAACAAGAACAACAAGAGCAAACAAGAAATATCTATCTAGAGGAGATGTTAGTTCATCTTATGAACAAGTACAATAAGCATATATATCAATAGTATTCATATGCATCCAAGTATTCATTGCACCTATAAATAATAGAATCTTTCAAATATTGCTTTCACAATTTATAATGTAGCAACTATCACCCTTGATATATATAAATTTTAACAATTTAATCAAACCTAGAACCTAAAGCCTCACTTGCTATGGAGGGTGCGCTTGTTCTTGTAAATGCATTGAATCCAAGATTACAGCTTGGACAAGGTCTCTAATACTTTCCCTGCAAACACACTCGTGTTTTTCTAGATGATATAACTTAGATAACATATACAAGTGCATACCTTTGAAACCTCGTAGCATCGTCAAGCTTGTCTTCCAATCTGAAACTAGATACCATCATGACAAGAAGAGATTAGAAACTCAATCAAAATATTCAAAGATTAGAACAAGATAGAAACTCTAAACTTTCAACTTTGACCATAAAATCAATTTGACCAGAAGTCAACTTTTGAATTTGACTTTGACTAGTCAACCTTCGAATTTGACCAGTCAAACTTTGACTTTGACTTTGACCAAATATTCAAACTTGACATTTTTTCTAGCTGAGGGTACCAAGAGGTGCATTAGGCTAGGGAACACTAGGATGTCAATAAATTAGGTCAAAAGCTTCATCAGAAGTGCCCGAACACAAGGGTTAGGTTTTATTGTAGCTGCATAATTAGAAAACCTAGTTGCAATTGTCACTGGTGTCATAACGAGCTTAACAAATAACTTCCCAATCTATCTTCCAGTGCTTAGAATGTCTGAAGAAAGTGTGGGCCCATAACTTGTTAGAATGAAAGAGATGTGCTCATTTTTCCATAGACAATATAACAATATTGTCACCCTACCATAGGCACAAACGCCACCCCTAAGCACCTTAACCTTGACAGAAAAAATAATTATGGTAGCAGACCAATAGCCAACCAAGGCTAGCACACCTTTCTCCAAGGGTAGTGCACCAAGAAAGAATAACCAGAAACCAAGCAAAAAATCCAAACCATAACCAAGAGACCAAGTCCAACCAAAAGCTAAAATCCCATTTATAGCAGTTGCAGTTGTACTCCCTCTCCAAACTTACACACCACTAGTCTTATGAACTTGTGAGTGAGTGAGTGTTAAATGAGCTCTAGCGGCCTCTATTTATACTACTCTATCTCACTTGATTGGACCGACTTCTCTTTCTGGAGGCTAATAACTCAATATTAAATATTATGTTGAGTCAACTTGTCTTCTAGGGTTATTATCCAACATTTTAGGGTTTCTCTTGTTTCCCGAAATATTCTAGTCTCGTCAAAGGTTACACATAGAGGTTAATATTGTTGATGTTTTGGAAGATACAGGAGGATATTTCCATCCTAAATGACCTTTCTTAGATGCGTAGAATATTATAGAAGAAAGAGATCTATTGAACAGATATTGAAATACCCTAGAAGAGAAGTCGACCCAAAAGAATAAAGTAATAATGAAAATACACTTTTCCAGAGAAGAAGTCGGCCCCATCTAGTGGCCAGGAAGACTATAAATAGAAGACATCTTGGCTCATTTGTTCACTCACACACACTCTCCCAACTACACAGAAGCAAGACGCAAGTTTGGAGGAGGTGACGCAGTAGCTGCAGCTGCACAATTTATTCTTATTTAGTCTTTTGGTATCTCTCTCTTGTGCGCTACTCCTTGAGGAGATGCGCTACCTTTGTATGGTGTTTTTGTTGTAGCTAGGGTGGTATTTTTGGTTGATCTAGAACTTGTGCTAGTGTTTATCTTATTGGAATTGCTTTGTGAACAGAATCTATCTAAGAAAGGTTGTTGGGTTTTTTCCCCCATTTGGGGTTTTCCCAGGATAAATCTCTTGTGTCCTTCGTCTACTGTTTATTCTGTTAATATGGTATAATTGTTAATGTTAACTAAGAACACTATTACTCTATAAGTAAAGGAAAATCTAACATGTTATGGGCCCACTCCATGCTACCGTAGCACAGTAAACCTCTCAAGATCATTGAGCACTAATCCAAAATGAATTGGGACTATTCTTTACACAAAGTAGTGTGCCCTACCCTAGCGCACCCCCTGCAACACTCAACTTGTAGATTGAAGAGATTTGAATTTTTTGGAAATTTCTCAAGTTAGGGTTTCTATCAGCAGAATGTCTACCAGCATGAGAGTAGAAGATAGATTGGATGGAGCAATTAACTTCAGGTCCTGGAAGCACAGATTTCTCCTCATTCTAGAAGAGAATGATCTATTGGATCATGTATTGAAATATCTTTCAGACCCTGAAGATGAAGAAGCAAAAGCGAATTTCAAGAAGAATGAGCTCAACGCCAAGAGGATCTTGACAGATTCAATCAAGGATCACTTGATACCCAATGTATCATAACTGAATACACTGAAGGAGATGTTTGATGCACTAATCAGACTTTATGAAAGTAAGAATACCAGTCGAAAGCTTACTTTGAGGCATCAACTCAAAAACGTGACAATGAACAAGTCAAAAATAGTGGTCGACTATTTTATAAAGATCTCTCAGATAAAGGATCGGTTAGTAGCTATTGGAGATCCAGTAGAAGACGTTGAACTTGTGACCACCACACTCAATGGATTCCCTCCCTCATGGGACACATTTTTCCAAGGAATTTGTGCAAGAAGGATATTGCCTAAGTTTGACAAGTTATGGTCAGATTGCACTCAAGAGGAAACTGGGATGGTATTCAAGACACAAAATACTAATGAGGATGAAAATCAATCACTTGTTTCCCAAGTGAAGAAGAGGAAGAAAAGGGAAGAAGGCAGCCTGAAGAAGTCTAAGAGAACTCGTTACAAGAAGGATGTGTCAAATATCAGTTGTTACAGTTGCCAAAAGCTGGGACAATATGCCTTTCAATGTCCATATAGAAATGAAAAGGAGAAGAAGAAACACCATGCAAATGCAACAGATGCAAAAGAGCACTCAAAGGCATCAAAGGATGAAGAATTTTTCTTTTAGACAATGGTGTTTCCATGCATATGAGCGATAGAAGGAAACTCAAGCATGAAAACAATGCCAAAATCCAGGTTTGGATATCAGGTTTGATATTTGTATATTGTTGTTTCTTAAGTAAGTATTGCACCTAGGATAACAGTCCTTACAGCTCTATTATTTGTTGATGCTATCAAATGTTTAGGTACACCTAAATATTTTTGATGTGATTACCATTAAAATGCTCATTGTTCATTATTAATGATATACTTCTCTACAAAATGAAATTGATCTCCTCTAGGAGATGTTCTTGATTACTAACCATTCCATGGAGGTTACCATGGAAATGTTGTTCTTGCCTCTTGTTTTGAGCAAGTCATAGGTGACAGCTCTGAGAAGGAGTTATGATGACGGTTGCAGGAGGCAACGATTTAGGCAGTCTCTAGCTGAGACATAGAACTGTGTACACGAACATACACACCTATGTGAAGAAGACAAAGAAGAGCATCTATTATGGAGATTGACTGTGAGGAGTAGAAGGCTCCGGAGATGACCGTACAGTTAATTTGACCACTCTTCAAATCATCAGGAAGAGTCAGTAGTGCCAGAAGGGCCTACTCGGAAATGATGCAATAAAACCAACATGTTCTTGTGATACCTTGCATAATGCAAAGGAGATACATATACATGGAATTGATAAGCCATACTATGAAGAGGAGAAGATGACTCCACCAGTGGTGAGGCAAGTGTCCCCACCAAGTACTGGCTCAAAAGGGCTCAAAAGGAGCTATATTTCAGAGGGAGTCAACCCTTAGGATCCAGTAGGGAGGAGAAACCTCCCAGTTCAGTCCATAGGAGATCAGACTTCAGAATAAGTCAAAATATGCAGTGGAAGCAGATGGCTCTGGAGATCATATAGATTCATAGGGGGAGAGAGAGACGTCTTACAGAACTTGAGGAGGCTAGATCGTAGCTTCGAAGGCTTCTAGGAGATGTGAGATCTCCTGGGAGGATTCCTTTGTCTCGATATACCTTGCTACAGTGACAGAGGAGGTAGCCAGTTAGAAGGACTTGGATATAGATTGTTCCTCAGTTCCAGAAACCACACATGTTTTCCAACTATGTGGCACTAATGAGCAGCATCATTGATTCAGAGCCTTCCACCATTGAAGAATTTGTTGAGAAGCAGGAATGGAAGGATGCCATGATGGAGGAGTATCAGTCCATCATGAAGAATGATGTGTGGGAGGTGGTTCTGAGACCAGAAGGGAAGTCAGTAATGACTTTGAAGTTGATTTATAAGATCAAGCATGCTGTAAACGAAAGCGTGAAGTGAGATTTGTGACTAGAAGATTCTCCCAGTAAGAGGGAGAAGACTATGACGAAACTTTTTCTCTTGTAGAAAAATACACTTCCATTAGATCAATCATTGTGATTGCTTCTACAATGGGATGGAAATTACACCAGATGGATGTCAAGACTACTTTCTTGAAAGGTGTAATAGAGGAAGAAGAGTACATAGAATAGCCACAAGGCTTCGTGATCCATGGGAAGGAGTCCCATGTGTTCATATTGAAGAAGGCCTTGTACGGACTAAAGAAAGCACCTAGGGCATGGTATGCCAGGATAGATGGATATTTGATGAGCTTGGAATTTACCAAGAGTGAGGCAGATCATAACCTTTACTATAAGTTTGAGGATGTATGCCCATTGATCTTGGTTCTATATGTAGATGACATGTTTCTAATAGGGAATGAGAAGCTCATTGTTGGGTGTAAGAGGGATCTCACTTCAGAGTTTGAGATGAAGGATATAGATCTGATACAATACTTTTTGGGATTGGAAGTATGGCAGAGATCAGATGAGATTTTCCTTAGCCAAGGAAAATATATTTTTGAGATTCTAGAGGATTCATAATGATGGACCACACCCATGATGATAAATCTGAAGCTCTTGAGTGACAAATCTTGATTGGATCCTTGATGTACATGGTTAACACCAGACAAACATATGCTTTGCAGTGAATACCTTGATTCAACACATGGTTGAACCTAGACAGGTACATTGGATGGAAGCACAGCATATGTTGAGGTACCTTCATGGTACAGTTGGATATGGATTGAGATATGTCTTAGGTGGATATGTGAAGCTACAGGGATATACAGACTCTGACTGGGCAGGGGTTGCAGTGAATCGAAAGAGTACTTCTGGATGTTGCTTCAGTCTGGGATTAGGCATGATCTCATGGTTGAGAAGGAAGCAAACATCAGTGGCACTTAGTACTTCAAAAGCAGAGTGTATCGCAGAAAGCGTGGCAAGCCTTGAAGCAGTGTGGCTCCAGAAGTTGCTAGATGGGATATTTGATCTAGAATTGAGGCCAACTTTGATACATTATGACAATCAAAGTTGTGTGAAGCTTACCGAGAACCATGTATTCCATTACAGGTATAAGAATATAGAGATCAAATATCATTACATTCAGGACATGGTGTAGAGAGGAGCTGTGAAACTCCAGTACATATCCACGGACGAGCAGATAAAAGACATTCTCACCAAGCCCTTATCAAAGAGTGAAGTATGAGTACTTCAAGGACAAGCTTGGAGTTTTGTCGAATGTACACCCTCATTGAGAGGGAGGTGTGTTGTTTCTTCTTATGTCCGCTAACCCCTCTGGTCAAGGGTTCCTTGGATCAGTCATGTGAGGTGACTGAGGGGGTAATGCATTGTCGGACCTCCTGAGAGAAGAAACATCACAGGCATAGTTGTGATACTATGGCAGAGACTGTGTTTCTCTGGATAGTAGTTGTGTGCTACTTCGGTAGATCTGTTCCACTGGCAGAGGTTGTGTGACTTCGAACAGTAGTTGTGTGCTACTTCGGTGGATTTGTTCCACTATCGGAGGTTGCGTGACTACAGATAGTATATGTCTACTACTTTGGTGGATTTGTTCCACTGGCGGAGGTTGTGTGACTCCAAACAATAGTTGTGTGCTACTACAGTGGATGTGTTCCACTAGCAATGATTGTGTGTCACTGGACAGTATTTGTGTACTACTTGGCAACAGTTGTGATTTATTGGATGGCCTTATAGTAGTTGTGTGCTACTAGTTGATTGTCATAAACATTACCAGATTGCTTGATCTAGTTGTGTGCTACCACTTGATCACAGAGACTGTTCTTGATGATTCGAGCTAACGAAGGAATTGTAGCAGTCGTGTGTCTGCCAGTAGATTGCAGGGTAGTCAGTGGACTACCAAATGAAGACATCGTGAAAGATGCCTCCCTTGCTAAGAGGGAGTGTTGATGTTTTGGTAATTGCGAGAGGATATTTCCCTCCTAAATGACCTTTCTGAGATGCGGAGAAGATTTCATAAGCAAGAGATCCATTGAACAAATATTGAAACACCCTAGAAGAGAAGTTGGCCCAGAAGAATAAAGTAATAACGAAAATACACCTATCCAAAGAAGAAGTCAGCCTAGTCTAGTGGAAAGGAAGACTATAAATAGAGGACATATTTTCTCATTTGTTCACTCACTCACACTCTCCCAACTACACAAAATCAAGACGCAAGTTTGGAGGAGGTGACGCAGTAGCTGCAACTGCACAGTTTATTCGTGTTTAGTGTTTGGGTATCTCTCTCTTGTGCGCTACTCCTTGAAGAGGTGTGCTACCTTTGTATGGTGTTGTTGTTGTTGTTGGGGTGGTATTTATTCTTGAGATAGCACTTGTGCTAGGTTTTATCTGATTGGACTTTCTTTGTGAATGAAATCTATCTAAGAAAGGTTGTTGGGTTTTTTCCCCCATTTGGGTTTTTCCCATGATAAATCTCTTGTGTACTTTGTCTACTATTTATTTTTCTTGATATGGCATAATTGTTAATGTTAACTAAGAACACTATTTCTCTATAAGTAAAGGAAAATCTAACTAATACCTCCCATAGCTACCATAATATCAACATGATGCAACTTTAGAAATTTTCAAAAAAAAATTATTAATAGCAGTGATGATTGGAGAATTTCCCTTAGAGCTGGTTGTCAAACACTGGTGATAATTTCCCCCCAGATTTTGTAATTATAAAAGGGTAATTCTCGCACGAATCACTCCATACTTGTTGTCTGTCTAGCTACCATAGAGTAACCTCAAAGCTAAATACAATCAACGGGATTTCCTATTACTATGGTCATTTTCCACCAATCCTTGTAGAGGGCCACAGGAAGGAAAGTGATGTTTTTTCATGGGCATGGAAGTGCATACCAAGTCATCAAAGACTTATATCACAACACCTATAAGTTTTCAGATAAATACAATCATTTTCCCCCACAAGAGTTCGCAAAGTCCTTAGGGTGCCTCATTGGTTTGATTACAAGGAATCAAATATCGGTACCTTACATCCACTATGTAACAATGTCCTAGTTAATAATGACAAATATCATGACTAATGATGGCACAAATTTCCTAAAGTGTGATTGCATAAATGTCCTAGTTATCATTTTACCTTGTAAGAAAATATGTTTCTTTTTGTTCCAACCTAGTCCTTCCAAAATTGCAATTGTTGAATAGTCACATACTCCCATTCATGGTTCCACCACCACAAACCAAATTGGCATGCAACATCCACCACCACAAACCAAATTGGCATGCAACATCCACCACCACAAACCAATTTGGCATGCAACATACACCATCCTCAACTCTATTCTTTACCTCACAGCATATTGACATCGAGCACACCATTAAGAAAACCCAATTTACTATAGGAATTTTCCCATCTATGCCACTAACCCTAGATATCACCTTGGTCCAACTGTGAATAACATATTTCCCCTTGGACCTCTTAGGTTCCTTTGGCCTCTATCTTTTCCAGTATATTGATGGGGTCCACCATGAGGGCTCAATCTTGTTTTATGAAATATTAGATACCCTTGTCGAACTTGAGTACATCTTCTCACCTTAATGCCTTCTCGTCATTCAACAATCTTTTGGTGCACTGAACTCTAATGGAATTTTTGCTTCACCATCTAGAAACAATTATAACATGCTCAACAAGAAGCCTCATGGATGAGAGTTTTGCTCAATTATTTCAAGTTGCAGATTGAGCATCTTCATTTCCATTAGTGTGTGGCTTCTATTTCCACCCATCATGCCCAAGACAAAGTAACAATGCTCCATGATCAAAATGTGACATTGTAAGAGTACTTGTAAGTGGCTTCACAACCCATTTTTCCACCCTCGCTAATTGCATACACTTAATGGAATATAATGCATTAGTTACTTCAAGAGAATGAAGTACTTATTGACCCACTCACACGGCCACAACCATATAGTATTAGGTCAACACTAAATTTCATCGTGTTGAGGAAGTTGTATGCCATGAAATTCTTTTTGTTTTGACTAACTAGTTTCATTCGACCATCGATGAGATAGCTTACGAAACTTATTAATTGAGCACATATTTCATGCATGCATTGTGCAACATTTGGGACCACTTTAGGACTTCACCATTATGCTTAAATCCCCAAAGCATCTTTTGGACCAACATATCACAACTAGAAGAATCTATGCCCAACTCCTAGATAACATTACCTCTTGATGCTTTTACGACAATGTCAATTCTTAGGTGCAAAAAGCAATCTTGGAGCACCAATGTTGTGGGAAAGTTTGATCAACATGATTGTTCCTTACAGGTTATCAACATATGTTCCATGTGCATATCATCGTAATCATGTCCTAAGGTTTTTCAACAATATTATGCTCATTATAGAAGTGTTTCATACAACAACCCTGGCCTTGAAGCCCCAACCAATCAAATGGCCCAATAATTCACCATCTCCTACCATCTATTGTCGAAACTCCATAAGTTTTTCCTATTAGTGCATCAAGGTGTCCTCCAATGGCACGCACGAAAACTATTGGAAGAATTTGATGTCTCGGCATTATCTCACTAGAGCCTCCCCCAATCACCTAATCACCACTAGAGTTCCCCTTAACAATCATTACACATTTTTTAAATTTCACAATTGGGTAGGAGTCTCCAACGAAGTTCCTTCTAATTACCAATACCTAATTTTTGAAATTTTGCAACTTTGGCCAAAGCCTCAATGTTCACACCTCCTCTAGGATTCCATACAACATGCAATTTAGACCCATCTCATCTCAACACTTCCCAACACTTTGCAAGGACCGTATAGTGTTGACTGAAGCATAGAACACGAAGTGGTATTTAATGACTAGATAGTGTTGAGTGTTGGTTAGCATGTGTGCTTTATCACTAACTTAGCTAGTGTTAAACCCTTGGCACTCTTCTTTAGTACATTCTTCTTCCCAACATCGAGATCCAAGAAACATCAATTATAGCTAGAACACATTCTTGGTTAGGGCTCGAGATCTCACAGTGTTTCCCTTCAATTGACTAAGGCAAGCCTTAGTAGATCATTAACTTTTTGGTGCACGCGTGATGGATAATTTATGAATAATCCTCAAAAGGTGAGACTCCTAGTGATAAGAATGTTATGATATAATCCTCTTAGTGAATGTGGGCACTACATTTTATACACACCTACTATTAATGACATATGAAA
>JZKD02S1610050.1:81783-93617 GCA_000966675.3 Picea glauca
TGTATGTATGTATGTATGTATGTATGTATGTATGTATGTATGTATGTATGTATGTATGTATGTATGTATGTATGTATGTATGTATGTATGTATGTATGTATGTATGTGAATGTTCTGCATAGTAGCGTTGCCCGGCAATGGGGTTGATGGTCAGGGACGTTACAAATTGGTATCAGAGCATGGTTACAACACTGAGCCTAGATGGCCATGTTAGTGGAAGTTGAAGCAAGAGTTTCAGAAGGAGTTGTTGTCGAAATGGACAAAACTCAATTTCTGACCTAAGGTTTGAATGCAGAGCCTGGATGGACTGGATAAGTGGTCATTGGACCCAAGGTTACAAGAGAAAATTGTGTCTAGAGGACCAATTTTGAACCTCAGAACCTTCCTGAGTGCCAAGAAGTTACCTTTGTCATTTTATGAAGCTCATGAGGAGTAGTGGTGTCGTAAAACCATGACAGAAGTGGTATTGGACCGTAGAGTAATATGGACCTTAGGATCTATTCAGGAGAAGGAGAATCCTTCACGACCATCAGATATGGTAATGTTGTGAGGCAGTTAGCCATGAATTCCTTTGGAAATCCGCAGAGTAATGGAGTATGTTCTGCGTCGTAGGATCTGTTCGGAAGGAAAGGAAATCTCTTACGATCGTCAGATCTGGGGAAGGTGTAGAAGAGTTAACCCAAAATACCTTCAGACTTCGCGACTTCAGTGAAGTATGATGCCATAAACAAGAGAAGGGTTGAAGCTCGAAGCTCAGAAGTCCCAGGAGAGATCTACACCCTAGATCTGGGGAGAATCATGATCGTTAGATCTCATCGCAGATCGTAATTTCAGAGTTCAGCGATCGGGAGAAGAGAGATGTGTTGATGCAAAAACTTTCGAAGCCCTCAAGTGGATCTACACCGTAGATATGGAGAGGAGAGCTCGATCATTGGATCAAGCCAATGTTAAAAGGTCAAACGCAGTAGTGAAGGGAGAAAGCTCCCAAAGAGCCGAAGTGGTGAGTCATGATGACGTCACCTGGAGGTGACGTGGACACATGGGTTGTGTGCCAAGTGTCGATGGGTTTTGAACCCGTGGAAGGTTGAAATTCCATATGGAACGTGACATGTGACACCCATCTGATTGGGCCATGATTCGGCCGCTAGTATTCCACCATGTGGCTTCCCGTATGAGCAAGGCTAGTGGGGCCGATATTACATAACGTAGTTAAAGGTCAGAGGACCCCCACTGGTGTTGATCACGATACATCCAAATCGATGGCCAGAAGGCATTGTGGGGACCCAAGTTGCACAAAGTTAATTATCCAAGGAAGTCTCGCAATCCAAACCACGGTTTCATCGAGAGGTTACATGTCAATGTCAGAAGAATTGTGGGATGAAAGGCGGGTTACTCCAAACCACCGTTGCATGCCCCCGCAATTGGAAAATGTTAAGTGATTTGATGTAATGACATCACCAAAGGTGATTGGGAATGTTTGGAGATTAACAGTTTGGGTGTGTGGATGCGAGATCTTCCGAAGCTCCGAAGTCTCGAAGACCTGGAACTCAGACACCTGAGGTTCCATAGTAAGTATTAGTTGTCAGATGTTGAGTAGACGTGGGCGGTTAATCCACCCTACTGTGCGAGTTCGGTAACTCAAAACTCCGAGTGATTATTGTGTTGTGCTTTGAAAATTTCTGAGGCTGAAGGCCCGAGTAAGCGCTTATTGATCGAACGCTTGGTCATGACCCATGGTCGCATGGGTTGGGGACTGAGAGAAAGGGGCTAGTGCCCGAAAAATTTGCAGAGCAGAGCCCCAAAAGAAAGTGAAATATGAACGTTTTTTGTAATCAGATTTTTTTATGAATGTTGTGGGATTTGTTAAGGAATGATGGCCTGAAAAATTCTAGTTGTCTGCACGTTGTGTTTGCAAAAGTTTAACAAGTGCCAGAACCAAATAGAACTGCCACTGAGTGCAAAATAAATGGAAGAGGCACGGACTGCTTCCATTTCCAAGAATGAAGCAAAAGGAATGGATGTCCATTTGGGAGTTGAAGGATCAAACTCCAATGTACATGGAGAAGAGATAGATAAGGAAGAGTATATGATGAAATTCATTGAATGATTGCAGAAAGATGCCCAGACTCACCGAGCAAATAACATAAGGCTCATGAAAGATAAGGAACAACAAGGTGAATTCAACCTAAAGTTGATGCAGAGTCTGGAAAGAATCAAAAAGAAGTTGAATAAGAAGAGTGAGTTAAGAAAAACAGGGAGTCACGAGACCCCTGAGAAGAAAATAAGATCGAGAAGCGTTAGTAGGCATCATCGTCACTCCCCGAAACACTCCAATAAGGAGGCACGCAGAAGTTCAAGCCCATTTCCTACCAGAAAACATAGGAGATCTAGAGTGGATGAACTAAAGGGAGAAATGAACAAGATTAAGCCTCCTATGTTTGATGGAGAACATAAGAAGGAGGAATATGCGGAAACACGGTTGCTTGGCATGAGGAAATATTTCCAACTACAGAACTATTCCTCTCATGCAAAAGGAAGAATTGTGATGTATCAACTGAAAGGAAAAGCATCCATGTGGTGGGATCAACTTGTGCAGGTGCAGCACATTAAAGAGAAAGATATCACTTCGAAAGAATTCAAGAGGTATTTCAAGAAGAAATACTTGACTAAAAGATACTACGACAGAAAAATGAAAGAATTGTTTGAACTCAAGATGGGCAGCATGACCACTGATGAATACCAACAAAGATTTTTGGAATTGTTGAAGTATGTCTTGTTCATCAAAGATGAGATTGTCAAGATTCAAAGGTATCTGAGTGGACTACCACCTTCCATTGGGGATAAGATTCAGTGTGATGACCCTAAGACTATGGAAGAAACGATAAGAAGAGTGAAATTCTTATATGAATAGTGAAGAGAAAAGCCTACTTTTCGAAAGGCTTGGGATGACCAGAAGAAGTTTAAGAAAGAGGAGAGGCAAAAGGAAAACAAACCTCCCTTTTTCAGAAACAGCCCTTCAAGGACAACCATCGTTTATAGAGCCGAGAATGGCTGACGTAAGGGGACAAAGGCCAAGGCAGACGCCCATTCAGTGTTGGGGTTGTCAAGGAAACCACAATTACAGAGATTGTCCACATAAAATGGCAAAGTGAGAGTTGTCCATAATGTTCAACAAGTTGAAATAGTGGAATACATGGGCAGTATAATACCCAGGATCTACGCATCCCTGGACAACAAGCAAGCAGAATATCAGTCGCACATGATTGAAGTGGAAGGTATGATCAACAACCATGCATTTACTATTTTAATTGATTCAAAGGATAGCCATAGTTATGTAGATCCTAGAGTGGTGGAAAGTTTGCAATTGTTGAGAAGCAACATGAAAATTATTGGTTAGTGCAGTTGGCTACAGGAACCAAGAGAAAAGTCACTGAGTTAGTTAAGTCCTATCCAGTAGACATGAATGGACTAAGCACAAAGGTTGAATTGAATGTTTTGCCTTTAGGTTCTTATGACTGTCTAATTGGGGTGGACTAGTTGGACTAGTACCACGCCATCCTGGACTGTTGTAACAAGGCATTCACTTGCATGGATGAGAAAGGAATTCGAAAAATAGTCCAAGGAATTCCCAGAGTTGTTGCTATCATAGAAATCTCAGCAATGCAGCTGAAGAAGTGCTACAGAAAAGGTTGTCAATTATTTGCAGCCCATGTGGAGAAAACACCTAAGGATGAGGTGTCAAATATTGGAGATCATGTGGTACTAAAAGAGTTTGAAGATGTATTTCAGGAGGTACTCAGACTACCCCCGAAGAGAGATATTGACTTCTCTGTAAACCTGATGCTTGGAGAAGCTCTAGTGTCAAAAGCTCCTTACAGAATGAGTACGCCGGATCTGAAAGAGCTGCAAATGTAGCTTGAAGAGCTCCTGAAGAAGGGGTATATATGTCCAAGCATGTCACCTTGGGGTGCCCCGGTCCTGCTCGTGAAGGATGGGACACTGAGATTGTGTATCGATTTTAGACAATTGAACAAAGTAACTGTAAAGAACAAATATCCTCTGTCGAGGATTGATGACATCTTCAATCAGTTGAAGGATGTGAAAATATTTTCAAAGATAGATCTCAGGTCAGGATATCGCTAGGTAAGGATAAAGGATGAAGACATCAGCAAGACCGCCTTTAGAACAAGGTATGGTCATTACGAGTTCACAGTGGTGTCATTTGGGCTGTCAAACGCACCCGTTGTTTTTATGTGCCTCATGAATGGTGTATTCAAGGACTATCTATACAAGTTTGTCATAGTCTTTTTGGATGACATCTTGGTGTATTCCAAGTTGGAGGAAGAGCATGAATAGAATCTAAGGATGGTGTTGCAAGTGCTAAGAGAGCACCAACTGTATGCCAAGTTGAGCAAGTGCTCATTTTATTAGGAGCATATCCATTACTTGGGGCATATTATTTCGAAGGATGGGATAGTTGTAGATCCTGAGAATATTGAGGCCATCAGAGAATGGTCAGCGCCAAAAAACGTGATGGAAGTCAGATCCTTTATGGGTCTAGCTGGTTATTACAGAAGCTTTATTGCAGGGTTCTCAAGGATAGCTCACCCTATCACTTTCTTGCAAAGGAAGGAGGAGAAATTTCAGTGGACAGAGGAATGTGAGAGAAGCTTCCAGCGATTGAAGAAGATGTTAACCTGTGCTCCAATCCTGAGAATCACAGACCCAAATGAAGATTTCGCAATGTGCACGGATGCATGCAAAGAAGGACTTGGAGGAGTCCTCAGCCAGAATGGATTTGTAATATGTTATGAGTCTAGGAAATTGAAAGAGCATGAAAAGAACTATGCAACTCATGATTTGGAGTTGGCGGATATTGTTCACACTCTAAAGAAATGGAGGCATTACCTCATGGGAAAGAGGTTCGAACTGAGGACAGACCATAACAGTCTAAAGTATTTGTTTGATCAACCAACCTTGAATGATAGGCAGAGTAGGTGGTTGGAGTTTCTTTGTGAATATGACTTTGATATCAAGCATATCAAAGGAAAGGAAAACAAAATAGTTGATGCACTCAGCAAGAGAGTGCATGAATTATATGCTACAGCCATTAGCATGTACCAAACTGATATTAAAGGCAGAATTTCGGAGGCTGCAAATACAAATTTGCAGTACATAGATTTGGTAGCAAAGCTACAGCAAGGTGAGATGCCACAGAAAGTGGAAAATTATAAATTGGAAACTAACGAAACACTTATGTACAAGAACAGAATTTATGTACCTAATGTCCAGGACTTGAAACTTATGATTTTGAATGAAATGCATAATGTGCCTTATGTTGGGCACCCTGGATATCAGAAAATTGTGGCAGTAGACAAGAGCCATTACTTTTGTCCGGGTATGAAGAAAGAGATTGCAGAATACATCACCAGATGTATGGAGTGCCAGAAGGTTACAGTTGAGCATAGGCACCCAGCAAGGTTGATGCAACCTTTACACATTCTTGAGTGGAAGTGGGAGGCAGTGACAATGGATTTCATTACAAGATTGCCCAGAACAGGAAAGCAGTGTGATTCAATCATGGTGGTGGTGGAAAAGCTTACGAAAGCTACCCAATTTATTCCATTGAAGACTACTCACAAGGAAACTAACGTTGCTGATATTTTTATGAGGGAAATAGAACAATTGCACGATATTCCCAAGACAATTGTGTCTAATCGAGACCCGAAATTCACCTCCAAATTTTGGAAAGGGTTATTCAAAGGATTTGGAACGAATCTGAACTTTAGCACAGCCTATCATCCTGATTCTGATGGGCAGACAGAGTGGGTAAATCGAGTGATAGAAGACATACTAAGGGTGTATGTGATGGAAAAACCATCTAAATGGGAAGACTACCTACACTTGGTAGAATTCGCCTACAATAATGGGTATCAAGCATCGTTGAAGATGAGCCCATTTGAAGCACTTTATGGCAGAAAGTRMAATACTCCAGTAAGTTGGGATAATCCAGCTGACAGGGCAGTAGTTRGGCCAAAGTTGCTCAAGRAAATGGAAGAGMAAATGCTGAAAATTMAGCAGAATTTAAAGGYTGCCCAAGACAGRCAGAAAAGTTATGTTGATAAAAACAGAACCCACAGAAAATTTAAAGTGGGCRATCATGTTTTCCTRAAAGTGAAAGCTARCATAAGTTMCTTGAAGCTGGRAAAYTGTTCCAAGTTGGCAGCCAGMTTTTGTGGGCCATTTGAAATCCTAGAAAGGATTGGACCAGTTGCATATATGYTTGCATTACCTRCATCCATGACTRTACATARTGTGTTTCATATTTAATTGCTTAAGAAAYATATACCTGATGCTAATCATGTAATTGATTGAAATGTGATTCRGGTGGAGCAAGAAGGTGTCMTTCAAGTGCATCATGTGCACATATTGGACCRGAAAAGAAAACAGCTMTGGAATCAAGCCATAGGGCTTGTAAARGTCCAATGGACCTTGTAMGGTCCTGAGGACRCGACATGGGAGCATGAGGATGGATGAATCTTAATTTTATTAAATATGTTAGTTGTCCTTTTCCACTTGATGGTACTAGRATAATGATACATGGATGTTTCACATAATAAATGGACTTGAATARMGCCCTAGCTAGTGTAAATTATATGATTCCAATGCCACGCATGTCCCTACCTGCCAGTGACAACCAAAAGGTATTCTTAGCATGCTATGGATGGAAATCCAAAGTCTAAAGTTTCCAAGAAACGACCTTTTTCCATTGACATTATTGAGAGACAACCCTAAACTCATCATATCATATGAATGCTTAGACATTCCTAATCATGGGATGGGATGAATGGATTGCTTTGTATGCAATGGCAACTAAAAGGACCATCACTTAGTATTGCTCCTTCTCCTAGTTTAAACATAAAGAAAATAGCATAAAGAATGTAGTATTTATAACACGTGACATTAAGCTTTATAAATTTTTCAAATTTGTCAATTGGATCTAGCTCAGGTGGATGGGAGAAATGATTGTTATCCTCCGCACCCAGATTCAATTCTCACAAGTGACATGTTAAGCTCTTAACGAGTATATTGTTGTAAAGACCTTGAGCCAAAAACCTCAAGCTTTTAACAAATCTGATTTATCCTAAATACCATCGTTGAAATGAGAGAAAATACATGGAAAATTTATCATCCACATTAATTCGTTTGGAATTTAAGAGGTAATTCTCCCAAAATAACCTTGTGATGAAAAAATAATTTTAAAAAGCTCTTAGCACAAATGATAAGCCTCCTTTCTTGTTCCATTTTAAATTTAGGAGGTAACTCTCCCAAGCTCACCTTATAAGGAAAAAATAATTTTAAAAAGTTCATAACACAAATGATAAGTAGTTTGAGACTACTGTTATTTATTCTCTCAGATTCGTACAAGGCATGCACCTAACCTCTCCATTTTTACATGTCATTCGGGTGGGTTAACCACAGCTGAAATGGAAACCGTGACTCTTTATGATATCAATGTGACCAGGATATTCAGGCGCCAGTGCCAATATCATTAAGAAATCCTTACTTATTTGTATTAAGTAATAATTTGGGAATTTTTATTTATTACCAAAGCTGCAAACAAGTGCTCTGCGTGGACTGATCCAACCCTGGATACCCCTATTCCAGTAATGGTTGGCCTTACAATAAAAAAAACCATTACGTGCACGGTATTGCTCGGAGGCAACTCTTGGATTTTCAAAACGGATCAAATGAGAGATATGCCTTAACCAGTGGATATTTTGGATCTGTTTGAAGTTATTCTGACAAATACATGCAGTGATATTCACATGATAAATTTGTGATGACAAGTTACATGATATTCACATGATGGGGCCACTAGTTTAATTGCAATAAAGAAAGATTGTTTTGTCTATATCAAGTAATAACAAGAATAAGGTTATTCAAGCAGTTGATCATTTCTGGGATGAACTGCACAAACTTCAGAGTAATGGAACTAGCACAGCTCCATCATAATTCCACAAGCATCAAAAGCAACTTAGCACAAAATTCAATCTTTTTACACTAAAACTTCATTTTTTTTAATCCCTTTAAAAGGATAATAAATCAAAGTTCAATCATTTTACACTAAAACTTCATCTTTTTTAATCCCTTTAAAAGGATAATAAATCCTCATAAYTCCRCAAGCATCAAAAGCAACTTAGCACAAAATTCAATCTTTTTACACTAAAACTTCATTTTKTTTAATCCCTTTAAAAAGATAATAAATCAAAGTTCAATCATTTAATCATTTTATAGTAAAACTTCATCTTTTTTAATCYYTTAAAARGATAATAAATCCAAAATTAAGATGGATTTATGCTGTGTTATTTAAATATAATAAGATAAATAATACATCAATTTATTTATATTAAAAACAATTAAATAAAATAATATGTTTAACTTCTTTTACAATTTATTCTATTAAGATTACACATGYTGATCTTCCTTACCCTGGGTTGTAGARCACCTAGCTTCTCTTGATGCAAWAAACTTCTAATAAGACATACAMCAATGTAATCAAAAGCATTCAAAAATACACATATTTCAATCTTTATGTAATATAACAACAATCATTACTGATCGAACCTTCAATCGTTACTGATCAAATCTTCTGGTAAAAAGCTGTTGACCTTATCAATGCTTAATTAATATATTTATGTCMAATGGACAACGATCTGATCAATGCTTAGGTAATCAGCTTATGTCAAATGGTCTGATCAATGCTTAGGTAATCTSTTTATGTCAAATGGTTAATTGGTTGAAGAATATTATCCCTAGCTGGTATTCTGTTTTATTCATGTGCTTCTGTGACCAAGCTAYTGAAGATCTTTCTTTTCCCATATTTATCTGATGATGTTGAAACTATTTCTTTGTACTTCGGGAAAWCCTTATGCATGATTATTATATGTCAAAGTGGTTTAAGAAACATGCCMTAGAAGGGCTGCATTGCAAAGAGCAAATTTCCTTRGACTAAGTATCAAGTTTGATGCATAACTATTCTGCCAAAATTGCTTAAGACTTGCACCTAACATGGTCTTTCTGAAATTCAAGCCACGCTCCAGGCAAGCAACAATGAGAATGGGCAAGCAACAACGAGAATAGAACCCTGGAGATGACTTCACACACCATCAGYCACACTAGTGAACTCACTGGCGTGTCTCTTTAACTTTCTCACCTGACGCCCACAGTTTTGAGGAGAATGTTGCACCATGGCACCGGTATGCTTCATGGGCTTGATCCTCTGTCAATTATCAGTGCATTCTTCTTAATATGGTAAGATACAGTTAAATTCTACGGCAGATCCAAAAATTCTTAAACATTTATATGTGTCATCATCATAGCCCAGTTTCTCAATAGTTAATAATACTAKAAACATATGTTAATGATATGCTAAATGTTGTTTATTGGCAAATATATCTGATCCTRGAAAGAATAAATCCTCGTACTTCAAAATTTGAACTGCTTAAATGGATGCATAACAGTTTTGCAGGGTATGTATCTATACCTAGTCTGCAAGCTGCTATATCTTAGAGAAAGGATGTTCACTTGAGAGATGGTGATGAGGCACTGTATGTAATGTGTATAAGCTTAAATCACTTCACCTTGTTTTGCAACTGACATTATTATGTTTAATATTAAATCGATGGCTTTTAAGGTAGATGTCTGTAATCGATTGCATGGGACGACATTAGTTGATGCAGGATTGAGAGTAAGGTTCAATGCTGCCTGTCCAGATGTTGAACCGCAATCTCTATCTCCTCCAAGTCCGCCCCAATCAGAGATAGACATTGCACAATGAAAGTCATTTTAGCGGAGAGGAATCCAAGTTTGAACCTGAACACATCTATGACAGGTTCAGAAAAGTATGCATCTGAAGGGAAGATTGCAATTGAAGATGCTGAAAAGATCACCTGAAAACTGTACTGATGGCATCCTATGGTTGTACGGAACCTATCAATTTCAAACATATTATGCTTTTTTCCCTCAGTAGTGGCCAGCTTTCATTTCAAGTTTTCCCTACCTATATGCAATATGCAGATGGTGCTTGGTTTATGGTATTCTTCATTCTTCTCATATCTCAGGGATGAAACCTTTTCATGTTACTATAGATCGCCCTTGATCAGGTTAAGGGAAGGCATTACTTGTTATGCTGAGGAAGTTGCATAATTGTACAATGTAAAGTGTACTTAAACTTATCCATTGTACTAGAATAGGAAAACAAGATAATATTGTTCAGTTCTCTCTTATCTTCATTCCTTCCATACCTCTTCTATTACATCTCAATATCTTCAAAAACTCAAACTGAAATCCTTAGTTTGGCACAACCTTTTGATATTTTTTCCTGTTGGATTTTGAGGGGTGAAACCCAGGGCTCAAATGTAACCGTGCAAAATTCAATTTTTTTATTATCTTGAAGTGGCTTGAGGGGTCCACACCATCCATCGTGTATATAGAGTTGAGTCCCTATGATGTGGGGAACACTCCACATTGCCTCTTCTACAAACAGGTGAAGAATGAAAACTTATTGGTTCACCTCTGCATGACCTAGGGCAGGATTGAGCCTACCTCCAAAAATTATTCATTTTGTTTGCTGCAGGCCAACAAAGTTTCCTATATAAAACATTAATTGCAAAGAAAATTTATTTAAGGTGACCCATATTACAATCAGGGCATGTAAAATTTAACTGGTGTTTCCTAATCCATTTGTGTAGTTGTGTCTTCATTGTGCTGTTACTACCATAATAACCCCGAGGGTTTTGTTGAAAACAAATAAGAAAACCAAGAAGCCTGTTGAATCCAACTAAATTTATCTATAAAGAGGAAAACCAATAAGCCTGTTGAATCCCACTAAATTTGCATATAAAGAGGACAGAGGCTAACTAGATAGCATGATTGAGCCCGAGAGATTACCTTAAACAGTTGTCACTAATGCTGCTGAGCATTTCGCTACTTCCGTGCCGGCAGTTGCTCAGTTCTAGTCCCTCGAGGTGAGAAGAGCACTGGTCTATGCCAACAGATTTACTAGGAATGTCATCCACAAATATGGGGAAACATCCCTTGGGCTTCCCTACGAGGCTTTCTTTTGAAAAAAATAGTATGATTGAGTTTTAAAAATTGCAAATGATTTTAGCTCTACCTACGAATTTGTTTGTACAGGGAGAGTTTGGCCCTACATATTAGAAGAAAACTACCTTGCCTTCTAGCAAATTGGCCCTCCCAATTGGGAGTTTATTGCTTGGCCTTGGCTGGCTACATTGTATCTTGTACCTAATCTGGTTAATGCATCATTTGTAATGGTAAGATGCAATCACCACTAAAATGGATGATATTTTGGATTAATAGTAGAAATTGAAATCTCACTTCTATTGCTATTATTTAGAAAGAATCGTGCAAATCTATGCCAATATCCATGGAAAAAAAAATCATAGCTAAATCTGATTTAATTATAAAAGAACCTCTATATAAATTGGCCTGATGGTAACCTTGGTTCTTGTTTTCTTGGCGAATTCCTTCCTCTCTGTAACAACCCTAGTTAAATAATTGCTTAAGGTTTATTAAGTTTAATTAATTAAATAATTAATTGTCCTAATGTATATTAGTTAAATAATGATTATGTATTAATAATATTAATTATTTATTTATTTATTGTTTAATGTATATTAATTAATTAATTAACACATTTAATGTTTGGGTAACGAATTAAAGTTTAATAAATTTTAATTTATTTAATAGAAAACTTAATGTATTGAGGGATGGTTGGCATTGAATGGAGGGATAAGGTGGTTTGCATT
>JZKD02S1610050.1:95795-115156 GCA_000966675.3 Picea glauca
GAGAGTTTGTAGATTGTATTTGAGCCATTATCCTTGACACAGGAGCTCAAGAAGTTTGGCTCAACTTTTCATATTAAACTTGGTACTGGCACCAAGAACATCTTGAAGAGATATGACACCAGAACATAATCAAAGGATCTTATAGGTTCAGAGGGAGCTAGTTTGCACATGACGGGGAGGCAGACATTTTATGAGACTCAGAGGGAGCAGTCCCTGCATATGAGTTAGACCTTGACCTACAACAGAGATGGCAGCTTAATAGAGTCAAGGGATACTATCAGTTTCTTTTAAAGAAATTTTCTATTAAAAGGAAACTAGGTTGGTGTCGGGAAATACTAAAGGAAGCATAAAATCATTCATCACCAAAGGGCACTTTCAAAGAAAGTAAGAAACCAGATAAGTACTCCGGCCTTATAGCTAAATTGAATCTTGTGATTGATTCAGAACCTTTCACATTTGAAGTGTGGGAAGATGCTATGATAGAAGAATATGAATCAATTCTGAAGAATGATGTATGGGCAGTGTTTCAAAGTCCTCGTGATAAATCAGTGGTAATCTCCAATGGCTTTATAAGATAAAGCCTACAATAGATGGATGTATTGAGGTCAAACTTATGACTCGTGATTTCTCCGTGAAAGAAAGGATTATCTATGACAAGATCCTTAATTCCATCAGGATCTTTTGTCGCTGTTTTTTTTTGGAAACTTCATCTGAAAAATGTTAAGATTTTTTTAACAGTGAAGTTCAGCAAGAGGCTATCCATGGAAAAAAAATCCCATGGATTATAACAAGCTTTGAGAGCTTGGTATGAAAAGTATTGACAGTCTCTCTACAGAGTCTTGGGTTCACCAAGAGTTTTATTTTTATACAAAGATTATCCAAAATCATTCTGTTATCTTCGGATGATCTGTTCCTTATAGGAAAGTAAATTTTTTTTGATAGCTCAGACTAAGAGGGAGCTCTTCAACAGAAGTTGAAATGAAAGACTTGGGTCTTTTACATTACTTTCTGAGCTTAGAGGTGTGGCAGAAACTGGGTGAGATGTTTCTCACACAAGAGCAAATATGCAGTTGATGTGCTCCACTGATTTAGCATAATGGAATGTAAGTCCATGACCACACAAATGATCTCTAACCTAAAGAAACTACAAGATCAGGTTACTGATTCAGAACCAGAGACCCCTCTTTATATCGACAGATCACTGGGTCATTGATGTACCTCGTAAATACTAGAACATACATTTTTTTATGCGGAAAATGCCCTCAGTCAGTTCATGTGTGTATACATTGATGTTAAGCATATTTTGAGATATGTTCGGGGAACTATAGTTTTTTGTCTCAGATACACTTCTAGTGGAGGTGTAATGCTTCATAAATTATAGATTCAGTTTGAATGGGCAGTACAGTGGATCGAAAGAGCACTTCTCGATATTGCTTCAGTTTGGGTTCAACGATGATTTCCTGGTCCAGTAGGAAACATGGCTCCATAGCCCAGAGCATTGCATAAGCAGAATACATTGCTGCAAATGCTGCTAGTAGAGTAGCAGTGTGGCTTAGGAAGCTCCTTTCAGAATTGTTCAGTGCAGAGCTAGAACCTACAATCATTCACTCTGACAACCAAAGTTGTATAAAGCTCTCTGTGAATCCAGTGTTTCACGTCAGGTCGAAACACATTGAGATGAGATATCACTATGTTTGGGACATGGTGCAGAAGAACATTCTCAAAATTTAGTATGTTTCGACAACAAAACAAACGATAGATATTTTGACCAAGCCACTGCCCTTGACTAAGTTTGTGTACTTTCGTGACAAGCTTGGGGTTGTTGAGAATGCCTCTCTTGTTGAGAGGGAGTGTTGAATTTAATGCACCTGCAAAAGGCCTTCTCCCTGGAGGATGACTTAAGACCCTAGTTGTGGACTAGGGCCCCCAGTACTCACCTGACGTTCTTGGTCTGGGACCAAGCAGTTAGAGCCATGGCAAAAGTTCCTTGTGAGGGCCCCCGGTAGATGACTGGGGTTTTTGGTACGGGACCAAGCAAAAAACACCCTTGCGAGGGCCCTTAGTAGATGACTGAGGTTCTTGGTCTGGGACCAAACAGTATAAGTCCCTAGATATGTCTAGGGCCCCTCGATGTGTTCTAGGGTACCCATGTCGAAAGCATGGGTTGATCCTTGGTCTTGTACCTTGGTGGTTAAGACCCCAGATTTGTTTTGGGGCAATCTGATCTTTGATCAGGTAGATCTTGGTGTAATACCAAAGATTTGTTGGTATTTGATCCTCTTCCTCTCCTTTGATGATGAAGATGAGCATGACCACATTGTGGGATGTAATCCCTATGCAGTGATGATAAAGTTAATTTGTCACCTTGAGAATTAAATGGACATGTGATTGCCACTAAGTAAACCTTTCCTAAACCCCCACCCTTGGTTTTTGAGCTTGAGTTTGAATGGGGGTTTGTATTTTTGTTTTAGGGGTTAATATGAAAAATATTAATTAATGTTTAATTATAACACATTTAATTGATATTTATATTAATTAAATATGTTATTTTAATTATATTTTTTAATAGCCTAACCCTAGCCTAAAAGTATAAATAAGAACCCTCCCCCTTCATTATTTTGAAACACTCACTCCTCTCTCCTAAGTGTGGCAGACTGTTCTTAGCTCCTCTCTCTTTGAGTTGCGACCCCCCTTTCATTAGTTCTGTTCAACCTTCATTGTTGACAGGTCCTTGTGCTATTGATGTGTTAATGGTCCCTTTCTCACTGCTGTTGCCAGGTAGTTTTTCTGTACTAAGGGTTGTTGAGTTGAGGCTTCCATGTTTGTTGTTTCAAAGTACTTGGAGTTGTCGTCCTCATCCTTGATCACTGTTGTTGCCAATCGACCCTCCTTTTTAAGCCAGCGTAACCCTCAAGGAGACTGTCGTCACCTTCTTCTTATGCAGATCTGGTTCCTTGAAGATCGCGATACCCTAGCTGGGTTGTTAAACCTTCTTCCTAGGCAACCGTCCCCTCTCTCCCTTCATGTGTATGATTGGAAATGGGGTTTCAGTTCCATAATTTTCTTGTGTGGGGTTTCAATGTGCTTTGTGAGAGGTTCTCCTTTGGTGGCTTCATTGTCCTATAATTCTCTTGATAGAGATTTGACCCTTGAGGTAGATCCATGACACATAGACTTATCTGAGCATACTTTAGTGGTTTATTATTTCTCAGGTGTGCTATGCTCTACTCCTTTATACAAAGGTAAGTTGCTGTTTACAGTTCTTGCATTGCTTAGATCTATTGACTAGCATATTTTGATATTATTGTCTAGCTCAGATTTATCTATTGAACAAGCTCATAAATGTTTACGTAGCATAGATCTATCTACTATACTTGTCCAGATTTATATCTATTGTTTAGATCTGACTCAGATCTTGTTTTGGTTACTCAGAATTGTTTAAAGCATAGATCCATCTACTATACATGTCCAGATTTATATCTACTGTTCGGATCTGACTCAGATCTTGTTTTGCTTACTCAGAATTGTTTAAAGCATAGATCTATCTTCTATACATGTCCAAAAATAATTTCTAGTTCAGATCTGACTCCGAATTTTATTTGCCTACTCAGAATTGTTTTAAAGCATAGATCTATCTACTGTTCATGTCCATAAATATTTTTTAGTTCAGATCTAAATATTTTTGAAGTTCAGATCTACTTAAATTTAATGTGTACTTGCTGATCTTAGTTACAATTTTTTTATGAAAAGAATAATTTTGTTTTCTTTCCCTAACTCTAACATGGTATCAAAGCTTAGGGTGTGGAAGGAGCTAAGACTTGCAGACTTGAGCCTGCGTAGATCCATTTCATAGGGTTTACAGATCAACAAAATCAAGTTGCTCTGTTCTTAAGAGTACTTGTAAGGGCACCTATTTTCAGTGTTTGAATATCTTTTTGAAGGTTGTTTCTTATTGTTTTAAGTTGCTACTTTCTGTACTTAGTGGTGGACACATGGAGTGCCATGTGCAACATGGGTCCCTTTTGCAAGAAAGATAGAATGGGTTAGTAAATGGCCTTCCTTTTTCAATGCTTTGTTTGTCATTTTAGCTTATTATAGCGCTTATATTATGAGCAGTATATTCCATGATAGCTTCATAGTAAACATCTCTAGTAGCCATGGTCTTTGTTACCCAATGGTTTGTGTATTTCAAAAGTATTTATTTTCTATCTTAGTTGTCTCTAGTCTGTAGGTACACAGAGATTCATGCAAGCAATGAATTTAAATGTTAGAAATCAAGCCAAAACTGTTTAATGGTTGTAACTGTAACAAATATCTTCAGCGTTTAAAACTGTTTTGATGGTGTGGGTTACACACCCAAATTCAAGGGTTGTCTCTTCTTTGAATTACTCTCTACCGTTGGATACTTCCACAACCAGTTACAACAAAAGTTTCCCTATCTATTGAAAGATATAGGATACCACCAGCCATCGGTTAATCTTGTTGCCCTCATCTTTAATGTACTTCTGACAATTGATTTTATCAGAACAAGTACTGTGCAAGCTCCTCACAATTGGTCACTTTAGATTGCTTAGGGGGAGAATGATATACTTTCTGCTAAGACTTACATTGGGTGCTTAGCTTCAATTGACTTTGATTGGATAAGAGAATAGATGATCTCTGTACTCCTGTTGAATAATTGAGAATTTGCATCTTAATCGTCCTTGATGAATTTTTAAAATTTAACCAGAAAGGCAACCATAAACTCTCTATGGTTCTTGAACGATGGCACCTTTTGGTTTGAGAGTAACATCACAAATAGAAGACAGTCGCATTTAACTTAACTTCTTTTCTATTGTGGATGCCAGGATGTTGATTCCAGATTTAGAGCATGTAGGCATTAACTCAAATTGATTGCCTACAATGTTAATAAACATGTTATTATCATATTGTTGTTTAGAACAAGTCTAAAAGAATGGGCTCAGTCGGGGATAATGAATGACTATCTTATTTATTCTCTTGTACACTTATGAAATGCAAGCTTGGATGCCAAATAAACTTGTTTGAATTATTGGTGAAGTGAAAAATGTTAGTTGAGAGAGATTTCGTGTTAGGAGAATCTGGAGGCTAGTGTTCTTTATTTTTGGTGGATCCTTGGTTTTTTTTGTTATAGATTCTTTGAGATCGTTTCCTCTTTTTTAGATCCTTTTTGATCAGTTTAAGTAACTCTGATAAAGATCTAAGCCCTTATAAAAGGGGGTCTTGCATAGACATCAATCTAGTAGGACAGTTACTTGAACTAACAGTTATTGCATACAACAAAGATGCCTTAGATAGCCATAGCTGGTAGCTGGTTGCAAAGCTTAGTGTGTGTCTTCAGACCAAGCAAGTTAAGGGTAAGTTCAGGTATGTACCATTTGCATTTAATCACTAAATTTGAAATAAGTATGTGACTATTAAAGGCAATAAGAAGAATTGTGATTATCCCTCTATCATGTTTATGAACCGTGTCTTAAAGGAGTACTGTCAGAACCTAAATTGTTTTTGGTTACATGACCAAGGAAGTTGTGATCTCAGCACATACTTTTAAATTGATGTAAGCTAGGTCTTTCTCCTTGGTGTATGTTGGTCTATTTTCTCTGATATGAAAGACAACATGCAACCTTGGGTTAATTTCTTGGTTAAGGAGTCCATCAATTTTATCTTGATAGTTGGGGTACTTTTCCTCGTTTTGGGAACCCTTCAGATATCTCTTTTGGAGAGTCCCTAGATTGTATTTGAGCCATTATCCTTGACACAGGAGCTCAAGAAGTCTAGCTCAACTTTTCATATTAAACTTGGTACTGGCACCAAGAACATCTTGAAGAGATATGACAGCAGAACATAATCGAAGGATCTTATAGGTTCAAAGGGAGCTAGTTTGCACATGACAGAGAGGCAAACATTTTATGAGACTCAGGGGGAGCAGTCCCTGCATATGAGTTAGACCTTGACCTACAACAGAGATGGCAGCTTAGTAGTGTCAAGGGATACTATCAGTTTCTTTTAAAGAAATTTTCTATTAAAAGGAAACCAACTTGGTGCAGTGAAATACTAAAGGAAGCAGAAAAACATTCGACACCTAAGGGTACTTTCAAAGAAAGTAAGAAACCAGATAAGTACTCCGTCCTTATAGCTAAATTGAATCTTGTGATTGATTCATAACCTTCCACATTTGAATTGTGGGAAGATGCTATGATAGAAGAATATGAATCAATTCTGAAGTATGATTTATGNGAGAGTTTGTAGATTGTATTTGAGCCATTATCCTTGACACAGGAGCTCAAGAAGTTTGGCTCAACTTTTCATATTAAACTTGGTACTGGCACCAAGAACATCTTGAAGAGATATGACACCAGAACATAATCAAAGGATCTTATAGGTTCAGAGGGAGCTAGTTTGCACATGACGGGGAGGCAGACATTTTATGAGACTCAGAGGGAGCAGTCCCTGCATATGAGTTAGACCTTGACCTACAACAGAGATGGCAGCTTAATAGAGTCAAGGGATACTATCAGTTTCTTTTAAAGAAATTTTCTATTAAAAGGAAACTAGGTTGGTGTCGGGAAATACTAAAGGAAGCATAAAATCATTCATCACCAAAGGGCACTTTCAAAGAAAGTAAGAAACCAGATAAGTACTCCGGCCTTATAGCTAAATTGAATCTTGTGATTGATTCAGAACCTTTCACATTTGAAGTGTGGGAAGATGCTATGATAGAAGAATATGAATCAATTCTGAAGAATGATGTATGGGCAGTGTTTCAAAGTCCTCGTGATAAATCAGTGGTAATCTCCAATGGCTTTATAAGATAAAGCCTACAATAGATGGATGTATTGAGGTCAAACTTATGACTCGTGATTTCTCCGTGAAAGAAAGGATTATCTATGACAAGATCCTTAATTCCATCAGGATCTTTTGTCGCTGTTTTTTTTTGGAAACTTCATCTGAAAAATGTTAAGATTTTTTTAACAGTGAAGTTCAGCAAGAGGCTATCCATGGAAAAAAAATCCCATGGATTATAACAAGCTTTGAGAGCTTGGTATGAAAAGTATTGACAGTCTCTCTACAGAGTCTTGGGTTCACCAAGAGTTTTATTTTTATACAAAGATTATCCAAAATCATTCTGTTATCTTCGGATGATCTGTTCCTTATAGGAAAGTAAATTTTTTTTGATAGCTCAGACTAAGAGGGAGCTCTTCAACAGAAGTTGAAATGAAAGACTTGGGTCTTTTACATTACTTTCTGAGCTTAGAGGTGTGGCAGAAACTGGGTGAGATGTTTCTCACACAAGAGCAAATATGCAGTTGATGTGCTCCACTGATTTAGCATAATGGAATGTAAGTCCATGACCACACAAATGATCTCTAACCTAAAGAAACTACAAGATCAGGTTACTGATTCAGAACTAGAGACCCCTCTTTATATCGACAGATCATTGGGTCATTGATGTACCTCGTAAGTACTAGAACATACATTTGTTATGCGGAAAATGCCCTCAGTCAGTTCATGTGTGTATACATTGATGTTAAGCATATTTTGAGATATGTTCGGGCAACTATAGCTTTTTGTCTCAGATACACTTCTAGTGGAGGTGTAATGCTTCATAAATTACAGATTCAGTTTGAATGGGTAGTATAGTGGATCGGAAGAGCACCTTCTGATATTGCTTTAGTTTGGGTTCAACAATGATTTCTTGGTCCAGCAGGAAACATGGCTCCACAATGATTTCTTGGTCCAGCAGGAAACATGGCTGCATAGCCCAGAGCATTGCATACGCATAATACATTGCTGCAAATGCTGCTAGCAGAGTAGAAGTGTGGCTTAGTAAGCTCCTTTCAGAATTGTTCAGTGCAGAGCTAGAACCTACAATCATTCACTCTGACAACCAAAGTTGTATAAAGCTCTCTGTGAATCCAGTGTTTCAAGTCAGGTCGAAACACATTGAGATGAGATATCACTATGTTCGGGACATGGTGCAGAAGAACATTCTCAATATTTAGTATGTTTCGACGACAAAACAAACGACAGATATTTTGACCAAGCCACTGTCCTTGACTAAGTTGTATACTTTCGTGACAAGCTTGGGGTTGTTGAGAATGCCTCTCTTGCTGAGAGGGAGTGTTGAATTTAATGCAGCTGCAAGAGCCATTCTCTCTGGAGGATGACTTAAGACCCTAGTTGTGGACTAGGGCCCCCAGTACTCACCTGGGGTTCTTGGTCTGGGACCAAGCAGTTAGAGCCATGGCAAAAGTTCCTTGTGAGGGCCCCCCTAGTAGATGACTGGGGTTCTTGGTACGGGACCAAGCATAAAAAACCCTTGTGAGGGCCCTTAGTAGATGACTGGGGTTCTTGGTCTGGGACCAAACAGTATAAGTCCCTAGATATGTCTAGGGCCCCTAGATGTGTTCTAGGGTATCCATGTCTAAAGCATGGGTTGATCCTTGGTCTTGTACCTTGGTGGTTAAGACCCCAGATTTGTTTTGGGGCAATTTGATCTTTGATCAGGTAGATCTTGGTGTAATACCAAGATTTGTTGGTATTTGATCCTTTTCCTCTCTCCTTGGATGATGAAGATGAGCATGACCACATTGTGGGATGTAACCCCTATGCAGTGATGATAAAGTTAATTTGTCACCTTGAGAATTAAATGGACATGTGATTGCCACTAAGTAAACCTCTCCTAAACCCCCACCCTTGGTTTTTGAGCTTGAGTTTGAATAGGGGTTTGTATTTTTGTTTTAGGGGTTAATATGAAAAATATTAATTAATGTTTAATTATAACACATTTAATTGATATTTATATTAACTAAATGTTAGTTTAATTATATTTTTTAATAGCCTAACCCTAGCCTAAAAGTATAAATAAGAACCCTCCCCCTTCATTATTCTCAAACACTCACTCCTCTCTCCTAAGTGTGGCTGACTGTTCTTAGCTCCTCTCTCTTTCAGTTGCAACCCCCCTTTCATTAGTTCCGTTCAACCTTCATTGTTGTCAGGTCCTTGTGCTATTGATGTGTTAATGGTCCCTTTCTCACTGCTATTGCCAGGTAGTTTTTCTGTACTAAGGGTTGCTGAGTTGAGGCTTCCTTGTTTGTTGTTTCAAAGTACTTGGAGTTGTCGTCCTCATCCTTGATCATTGTTGTTGCCAATCGACCCTCCTTTTTAAGCCAGCGTAACCCTCAAGGAGACTGTCGTCACCTTCTTCTTATGCAGATCTGGTTCCTTGAAGATTGCGACACCCTAGTTGGGTTGTTAAACCTTTTTCCTAGGCAACCGTCCCCTCTCTCCCTTCATGTGTATGACTGGAACTGGGGTTTCAGTTCCAGAATTTTCTTGTGTGGGGTTTCAATGTGCTTTGTGAGAGGTTCTCCTTTGGTGGCTTCACTGTCCTATAATTCTCTTGATAGAGATCTGACCCTTGAGGTAGATCCATGACACAGACTTCTTTGAGCATACTTCAGTGGCTTATTATTTCTCAGGTGTGCTATGCTCTTCTCCTTTATACAGAGGTAAGTTGCTGTTTACAGTTCTTGCATTGCTTAGATCTATTGACTAGCATATTTTGATATTATTGTCTAGCTCAGATTTATCTATTGAACAAGCTCAGAAATGTTTACGTAGCATAGATCTATCTACTATACATGTCCAGATTTATATCTATTGTTCAGATCTGACTCAGATCTTGTTTTGGTTACTCAGAATTGTTTAAAGCATAGATCTATCTACTATACATGTCCAGATTTATATCTACTGTTCAGATTTGACTCGGATCTTGTTTTGCTTACTCAGAATTGTTTAAAGCATAGATCTATCTTCTATACATGTCTAGAAATATTTTCTAGTTCAAATCCGACTCCGAATTTTATTTGCCTACTCAGAATTGTTTTAAAGCATAGGTCTATCTACTGTTCATGTCCATAAATATTTTTTAGTTCAGATCTAAATATTTTTGAAGTTCAGATCTACTTAAATTTAATGTGTACTCGCTGATCTTAGTTACAATTTTTTTTTGAAAAGAATAATTTTGTTTTCTTTCCCTAACTCTAACATGGTATCAAAGCTTAGGGTGTGGAAGGAGCTAAGACTTGCAGACTTGAGTCTGCGTAGATCCATTTCACAGGGTTTACAGATCAGCAAAATCAAGTTGCTCTGTTCTTAAGAGTACTTGTAAGGGCACCTATTTTCAATGTTTGAATTGCTTTCTGAAGGTTGTTTCTTATTAGTTTAAGTTGCTACTTTCTGTACTTAGAGGTGGACACATGGAGTGCCATGTGCAACATGGGTCCCTTTTGCAAGAAGGATAGAATGGGTTAGTAAATGGCCTTCCTTTTTCAATGCTTTGGTTGTCATTTTAGCCTATTATAGCGCTTATATTATGAGCAATATATTCCATGATAGCTTCATAGTAAACATCTCTAGCAGCCATGGTCTTTGTTACCCAATGGTCTGTGTATTTCAGAAGTATTTATTTTCTATCTTAGTTGTCTCTAGTTTGTAGGTACACAAAGATTCATGCAAGCAATGAATTTAAATGTTAGAAATCAAGCCAAAACTGTTTAATGGTTGTAACTGTAACAAATATCTTCAACGTTTAAAACCGTTTTGATGGTGTGGGTTACACACCCAAATTCAAGGGTTGTCTCTTCTTTGAATTACTCTCTACTGTTGGATATTTCCACAACCAGTTACAACAAAAGTTTCCCTATCTATTGAAAGATATAGGATACCACCAGCGATCGGTTAATCTTGTTGCCCTCATCTTTAATGTACTTTTGACAACTGATTTTATCAGAACAAGTACTGTGCAAGCTCCTCACAATTGGTCACTTTAGATTGCTTAGGGGGAGAATGATATACTTTATGCAAAGACTTACAATGGGTGCTTAGCTTCAATTGAATCTGATTGGATAAGAGAATAGATGATCTCTGTACTCCTGTTGAATAATTGAGAATTTGCATCTTAATCATCCTTGATGAATTTTTTAAATTTAACTAGAAAGACAACCATAAACTCTCTATGGTTCTTGAATGATGGCACCTTTTGGTTTGAGAGTAACATCACAAATAGAAGACAATCACATTTAACTTAACTTCTTGTCTATTATGGATGCTAGGATGTTGATTCCAGATTTAGAGCATGTAGGCATTAACTCAAATTGATTGCCTACAATGTTAATAAACATGTTATTATCATATTGTTGTTTAGAACAAGTCTAAAAGAATGGGCTCAGTCGGGGATAATGAATGACTATCTTATTTATTCTCTTGTACACTTATGAAATGCAAGCTTGGATGCCAAATAAACTTGTTTGAATTATTGGTGAAGTGAAAAATGTTAGTTGAGAGAGATTTCGTGTTAGGAGAATCTGGAGGCTAGTGTTCTTTATTTTTGGTGGATCCTTGGTTTTTTTTGTTATAGATTCTTTGAGATCGTTTCCTCTTTTTTAGATCCTTTTTGATCAGTTTAAGTAACTCTGATAAAGATCTAAGCCCTTATAAAAGGGGGTCTTGCATAGACATCAATCTAGTAGGACAGTTACTTGAACTAACAGTTATTGCATACAACAAAGATGCCTTAGATAGCCATAGCTGGTAGCTGGTTGCAAAGCTTAGTGTGTGTCTTCAGACCAAGCAAGTTAAGGGTAAGTTCAGGTATGTACCATTTGCATTTAATCACTAAATTTGAAATAAGTATGTGACTATTAAAGGCAATAAGAAGAATTGTGATTATCCCTCTATCATGTTTATGAACCGTGTCTTAAAGGAGTACTGTCAGAACCTAAATTGTTTTTGGTTACATGACCAAGGAAGTTGTGATCTCAGCACATACTTTTAAATTGATGTAAGCTAGGTCTTTCTCCTTGGTGTATGTTGGTCTATTTTCTCTGATATGAAAGACAACATGCAACCTTGGGTTAATTTCTTGGTTAAGGAGTCCATCAATTTTATCTTGATAGTTGGGGTACTTTTCCTCGTTTTGGGAACCCTTCAGATATCTCTTTTGGAGAGTCCCTAGATTGTATTTGAGCCATTATCCTTGACACAGGAGCTCAAGAAGTCTAGCTCAACTTTTCATATTAAACTTGGTACTGGCACCAAGAACATCTTGAAGAGATATGACAGCAGAACATAATCGAAGGATCTTATAGGTTCAAAGGGAGCTAGTTTGCACATGACAGAGAGGCAAACATTTTATGAGACTCAGGGGGAGCAGTCCCTGCATATGAGTTAGACCTTGACCTACAACAGAGATGGCAGCTTAGTAGTGTCAAGGGATACTATCAGTTTCTTTTAAAGAAATTTTCTATTAAAAGGAAACCAACTTGGTGCAGTGAAATACTAAAGGAAGCAGAAAAACATTCGACACCTAAGGGTACTTTCAAAGAAAGTAAGAAACCAGATAAGTACTCCGTCCTTATAGCTAAATTGAATCTTGTGATTGATTCATAACCTTCCACATTTGAATTGTGGGAAGATGCTATGATAGAAGAATATGAATCAATTCTGAAGTATGATTTATGKGCAGTGTTTCAAAGTCCTCGTGACAAATCAGTGGTAACYTCCAATGGCTTTATAARATAAAGCCTACAACAGATGGATGTATTGAGGTCAAACTTATGACTCGTGATTTTTCCTAGAAARAAGAGATTATCTATGACAAGATCCTTAATTCCATCAGGATCTTTTGTCRCAGTTWTTTTTTGKAAACTTCATTTRATAAATGTTAAGATTTTTTTAACAGTGAAGTTAAGCAAGAGGCTATCCATGGGAATGRATCCCATGGATTATARCAAGCTYCGAGAGCTTGGTATGAAAAGTATTGACAGTCTCWCTACAGAGTCTTGGGTTCACCAAGAGTTTTATCTTTATRTAAAGATTGTCCAAAATCATCMTGTTATCTTAGGATGATCTGTTTCTTACAGGAAAGGAAATTTTTTTTGATAGCTYAGAYTAAGAGGGAGCTCTTCAACAGAAGTTGAAATGAAAGAYTTGGRTCTTTTACATTACTTTCTGAGCTTAGAGGTGTGGCARAAACCGGGTGAGATGTTTYTCACACAAGAGCAAATATGYAGTTGATGTGCTCCATTGATTTAGCATAATGGAATGTAAGTCCATGACCACACAAATGATCTCTAACCTAAAGAAACTACAAGATYARGTTACTGATTCARAACSAGAAGAYCCCTCTTTATATCGAYAGATCATTGGGTCATTGATGTACYTYGTMCATACTAGAACGACCATTTGTTATGCGGAAAATGCCCTYSGTCAATTCATGTKTGTATACATTGATGTTAAGCATATTGTGAGATATGTTCGGGGAACTATAGTTTTTTTTCTCAGATACACTTCTAGTGGAGGTGTAATGCTTCATAAATTACAGATTCAGATTGGATGGGTAGTATAGTGGATTGGAAGAGAACTTTCTGATATTGCTTCAGTTTGAGTTCAACGATGATTTCCTGGTCCAGCGGGAAACATGGCTCCATAGCCTAGAGCACGGCATAAGCATAATACATTGCTGCAAGTGCTGCTAGCAGAGTAGCAGTGTGGCTTAGTAAGCTACTTTCAGACTTGTTCAGTGCAGAGCTAGAACCCACAGTCATTCACTGTGACAACCAAAGTTGTATAAATCTTTCCGTGAATCCAGTGTTTCACGTCAGGTCGAAACACATTGAGATGACATATCACTATGTCCGGGACATGGTGCAGAAGAACATTCTCAGTATTCAGTATGTTTCGATGGTAGAACAAACGATAGATATTTTGATCAAGCCACTGTCCTTGACTAAGTTTGTGTACTTTCGTGACAAGCTTGGTGTTGTCGAGAATGCCTCTCTTGCTGAGAGTGTTGAATTTAATGCAGTTGTAAGAGCCATTCTCCTTGGAGGATGACTTAAGACCCTAGTTGTGGACTAGGGCCCCCAGTACTCACCTGGGGTTCTTGGTCTGGGACCAAGCAGTTAGAGCCATGGCAAAAGACCTTTGTGAGGGCCCCTAGTAGATGACTGGGGTTCTTGGTTTGGGACCAAGCAAAAAAGATCCTTGTGAGGGCCCCTAGTAGATGACTGGGGTTCTTGGTCTGGGACCAAGCACAAAAGACCTTTGTGAGGGCCCCCAGTAAATGATTGGGGTTCTTGGTCTGGGACCAAGCAAAAAAAACCCTTGTGAGGGCCCCCAATAGATGACTGGGGTTCTTGGTCTGTGACCAAACAATATAAGTTCCTAGATATGTCTAGGCCCCTAGATGTGTTCTAGGGTACCCATGTCTAAAGCATGGGTTGATTCTTGGTCTTGTACCTTGGTGGTTAAGACCTCAAATTTGTTCTGGGGCAATTTGATTTTTGATCAGGTAGATCTTGGTGTAATACCAAGATTTGTTGATATGTGATCCTCTTCCTCTCTCCCTGGATGATGAAGATGAGCATGACCACATTGTTGGATGTAACCCTTATGCAGTGATGATAAAGTTAATTGGTCATCTTGAGAATTAAATGGACATGTGATTGCCATTAAGTAAACCTCTCCTAAACCCCCACCCTTGGTTTTTGAGCTTGAGTTTGATTGGGGGTTTGTATTTTTGTTTTAGGGGTTAATACGAAAAATATTAATTAATGTTTAATTATAACACATTTAATTAATATTTATATTAATTAAATATGTTATTTTAATTATAGTTTTTATTAGCCTAACCCTAGCCTAAAAGTATAAATAAGAACCCTCCCCCTTCATTATTCTCGAACACTCACTCCTCTCTCCTAAGTGTGGCGGACTGTTCTTAGCTCCTCTCTCTTTGATCTGCGCCCCCCCTTTCATCAGTTCTGTTCAGCCTTCATTGTTGACAGGTCCTTGTGCTATTGATGTGTTAAAGGTCGCTTTCTCACTGTTGTTGCTTGGTAGTTTTTTTGTATTAAGGGTTGCTGAGTTGAGGCTTCCTTTTTTGCTGTTTCAAAGTACTTGGATCTGCCGTCCTCATCCTTGATCACTGCTGCTGCCAGCCGACCTTCCTTTTTAAGCCAGCGGAACCCTCAAGGAGACTGCCGTCACCTTCTTCTTGTGCAGATTTGGTTCCTTGAAGATCGCGGCACCCTAGCTGGGTTGCTAAACCTTCTTCCTAGGCAGCTGTCCCCTCTCTCCCTTCATGTGTATGACTGGAACTGGGGTTTCACTTCCAGAATTTTCTTGTGTGGGGTTTTAGTGTTCTTTGTGAGAGGTTTTCCTTTGGTGGCTTCACTGTCCTATAATTCTTTTGATAGAGATCTGACCCTTGAGGCAGATCCATGACACATAGACTTATCCGAGCATACTTCAGTGGCTTATTATCTCTCAGTTGTGCTATGCTCTTCTCCTTTATACGGAGGTAAGGTCATCAAGAGGTAAGTTGCAGTTTACAGTTCTTGCATTGCTTAGATCTATTGACTGGCATATTTTGATATTATTGTCTAGCTCAGATTTATCTATTGAACAAGCTCAGAAATGTTTACCTAGCATAGATCTATCTTCTATACATGTTCAGATTTATATCTACTGTTCAGATCTGACTCAGATATTGTTTTGGTTACTCAGAATTGTTTAAAGCATAGATCTATCTTCTATACATGTCCAGATTTATATCTACTGTTCAGATTTGACTTAGATCTTGTTTTGGTTATGCAGAATTGTTTAAAGCATAGATCTATCTACTATACATGTCCAGATTTATATCTACTGTTCAGATCTGACTCAGATCTTGTTTTGCTTACTCAGAATTGTTTAAAGCATAGATCTATCTTCTATACATGTCCAGAAATATTTTCTAGTTCAGATCTGACTCCGAATTTGATTTGCCTACTCAGAATTGTTTTAAAGCATAGATCTATCTGCTGTTCATGTCCAGAAATATTTTCTAGTTCAGATCTAAATATTTTTGAAGTTCAGATCTACTTAAATTAAATGTGTACTTGCTGATCTTAGTTACAGAATTTTTTTGAAAAGAATAATTTTGTGTTCTTTCCCTAACTCTAACAGGTCTGCCTTGGATGGTGGCCCCATGGGTGGTCTCTTCCCTGTCACCCGATACGGGGGGAGCACCATAAAGTTGACAAAAATCTCCTTTTTATGAAAAAGGAAGTCTTGAGGTACAATCAGTGGGGATACATCTTTCATTTTGTGGAAATTAGGGCATTCATCTTTCGTTTGTGGAGATTACAATCTTTATATTAGAATTGACAACTCAAGTTTCAGTTGGAATTGGAATATTCTCTAAGGATGTAAACTTCCTCGAGGTTGGGGCTAAGGCAGAAACACTGGTGCTCCTTGCCTATGTAGGGAGGTGTACTCTGTATAATCACAGCTTTGCTAATTGATATGTACTCTTTAGTATATTTCTTTGTGCAGTTATAGTAGTAGTATATACAATATAAGATGCATTTTTGGAAAACAGAGAAGAATAATATTTGCCTATAATTCTAAGACAGGAGCTAGCCACTTTGTAAATCTTATCTATTAGGATTTTACATTTATGAGAGCATCATGAACTATCTTGCAATAGGTTTTAATATTTATGATTTTTGAATGGTTTTAATTCATTGCAAGCTAGTTCTTTGTTAAGCTTTACATTTTGGAGTTATGGTTCTTTGATTACCTTTTTTCTGCTTGTACCACCTCATATGACGAGGACAGAATGGTTAATGTCTCATTCTAAGCATTAGCCTTGGAGCTATCTCACTTGGTGAAAGATTTTAGTATAGGAGATGCTTGCTAATGTTCATATTTTCCACTGTCAGGAAGCATTTAGGATTTGTATGAATGCTCTAAAGGGTCAGAGTTGAGTGACCAAAAATCCATGCAAGGATGACAAATGAGTGGAATTGTCAAAGAGTTTGGGCATGAAGATTTAAGATTTCAAGAGGCTGGCTGTTGGAAGCATACCGTGAATGACATTGATCAAATTTATTCCTTGTATCCATAAATCATATATATATGTGTGTGTGTGTATTTGTGAGTGCTTGTGATCCATGATATCTATGGTTTCAATATACTGTTCTGCTTTTCTAATGCAAAACTTGTGCTTTTACCAATTTTTTTTATGTTGTCAGTAAAGAAAACATCCAGGACCTACTGCATCAGCAGCTGCAACGAATGCCTTTTAGAAAATTTTGAATGCAAAAATAAGGGTATCTTTTATAAGCTTCTCAAAGCAATCGTCATTGGAGAATTCATTGAAAGGTAGTTCTTTCTTTAAGTACTTCAATGTACTTTTTTTGAAAAAGTTGTTCAATAATTAAGAAAACAGATTTATTTTATTGAAATTCTACTGATAAGCATGCCCCTTCTGCTATGTAACTCAATCTGAACAGCTTTCTAGATAGTCTACTTCTGTTCCAATAACTGATCAATTGTTAGGTTTATTACAAAGCTAATGTTATTTATGATATAGCAAGATATTGCAGATCTCATATTTCAATAACTGATCGATTGTTAGGTTTAGGATAAGTTAGTGTTCTTTAAGATATAGCAAGACATTGCAGATCACATTTTGCAACAGTTGCTCAGTTTTAGGTTTAGCATGAAGTTCAATCTCTTTAAGTTATAGTGAATTATTGCAGTTCTGATCCGTAAAGGAGGGACTTATAGCCCACTTGTTTTACGAACATGGATACTTTGTGGAATCCACTTTCTATTCTTTGTTCTTAGTCTTGGATAGAGATATCGGTCTTCAAAATGGCTACAAGGCTTCTGTTCTCATTGCAGTTCCAAGTGCAACTACTTTGCAACACAACTCAGGATCAATGTTTAAAAACTTGGACTCAGACTTGGAATGACTTGGACCGATCTAATTTCAGTGACTTGGTTTATTAAAACATACAGAAAATATTTAAATTTTAGTGAAAAAAAATATTTGAAAGATTCCAAACCAGAGACAAAATATGCGAAGTCTGCTCATGTATATACCATGTAAGGGTGAATATATCAAAATAGCACTGAGTGCAACACATATTAGCAACAAAACACATAATCAATGAGGCTCTAAATGGCCTCTAGACTCTAGAGTCTGAAAAACATGTTACACGTATTTCCTTTTGCCTAACCTCGTCTTTTTCAAATTTTGCAAACTGATTTTGCAATTGCAATCTAATCTATTTGATCTCTAATGGGGCCATGGATGGGATAATTTGGCCTCTTATACCCACCAAGTGTTCTTTCAACTTACGAATGTCTTCGTCGCCCCCTTTTGTGCATTTCTTGCAATATTTGCAATACATCTTGTTGCCGTCTTTATAAACACCTCGAGTTAGCGTGGAAAAAATTTCAATCTTCTAGGTGTGTCCTTCGAGGCAAGTCTCGAGTCAAGATGTTGTCACCTGATCCTAGATTCCTCCGTCTATGCCAATTCCTAGCGAAGCCAAGGGAGGTAGTCCTTAATAAAAATAATGCAAGGCTTAAAACAAAATCTAAGCAAAGAAAGAAATCTAGGAGTTTATTATGAAACAAAAGCAAGATACAAGATCTACACTAGCAACATATATTACAACAAATGAAATTGCTTATAGCAAAAACATTCAAAGCATGTAAAGTACTTGCATGAAAGATGTAACTTGAAAATAGATACAAGTGCTTTAAAGAAAATGATAAGCAATATATGGAGATTGTAGACTAGTGCCAAGTGAACTATTTGCAAGATAACCAAATGCTACTGAAATGTAAATCTAATGGAGATTGCTAGTGTTGCTGTAAATTTATTAAGAGTTGTTTAATGTTATTGTGAAAGTGACTCTTGTGTTTGCAAGCCACCTTATGTGCAATGTGTGCTAAGTGTTACTGAAAATTAAAACTATTTTAGATTTGGCCTTTTAGAGGCTATCCTTCTAATTGGATTGCAGAGGAACTTGCTGAAGATCTTATCTTCACCAACAAGCCCAATAGAGATGCCGGATGTCCAACACAGGGAGGAAGCTGTGTCTTGAGAGGGTTCGTCTGACTTCACACACGATCTTTATGCAAATGTTCCAATTTCGAACAATAGTTCACTAAAAGATTGTTCTATTTAAGCTAAATCCACATTGGCCAACCCTTGTTTTGCATAAAGCTTACTGAGGGGAGTTGAGGGGATTGGTTTATTTTGCCAAATTGAAAAATGCAAAAAAGTAAATACTGAAAATGAAACTAATCTAACTATTAGAAACTACTTGCAAAAATCAGTGTTGATTAAGTCGGCATCGACAAAAAGTCGGCGAGGGTCCGAAAAAAATTGTTTCGGCAAAAGTCGACAAAAAATCGGAAAACCACGACAAACATTAAAAAATACAAAATATATTCATTTTTTTCAAAATTTTAAACATATAAAGCAACAACAACAT
>JZKD02S1610050.1:130259-150038 GCA_000966675.3 Picea glauca
TAAACACATAATGATACTTATCTTTGAAACTATAGTAACTCCACCAACTATGTGTAGACCTTCCACAAACCTCCCAGCCTTAGACCACGCTGCTCATCACGCTTAGTAGTGGGTCACCCCCGAGCTGGGACTAAACTCCACCCAAGGCAAGGGAATCCTAGACTAGGATGAGATTACAAGAAAACTGCACAGTGCAACCAGAAGGATTCTCTCCAGGAGCCTTCTTACACCCACTACTCACAGACTCTCATTCCCCACATGCCTGTTCCACCCAGGAGTATACACCTTCACAAGCACAATCCATTGGTTGCTTCACCTCCCTCTTTGGGTCTCGACAACAGGCCAAATCAGAAATTCTCAGAGCTCCGTAGCTGGTGTTGGACTCTCTCTGGGAGAAAACCACTTCCCAACAGACTCTCTCACCTGGAGAGAGCTACTCACAGGCCTGACAACCTGCCTCTTCAAACATGAGCTTGACAATCCAGTTCTTCATCCACTTTTGACTCTGTTCCAATGAGGTACGAGTGACAACAATGGTAACTGGTCAACACCACTCAAGAAAACAGAAGGTAGCAACCCAAGAACGGTTCGGTTATGGACTCAGCTCTGCAAGGACAGATAAGATGGGTTCACAAGACACATAAGAGACACGGCTTAGTCCACGGGTTTGCCACTGGTTTTCAAGGTGCGTGACAAGGAATCAACACAGAGGTCAAACACAGACTCAAATGGTTTAGACGGAGGATGCGTCGGCTTCTCAGGAAAACATCACGGTTTTCTGGTTTTAGAGCTGCGTGAGGGTATGCAGAGATCAGACACAGAGGTAACACATTTCAGACAACGGATGTAAGAATGGAGGACGAACCCCCAACACGAGCTGACTCCTCAGCTTTAAATGCATGCACCTAGGTCAACACTTGTCTTCCTAGAGCTGCATGCGTTCCCTTTTTCATACGTTGGAGCTGCATGTGTTGCCTCTCCTAGGACTTAGGATAAAAACAAGTATTTCACACAACTTTGGAATACCAATAAATTATTATTCTCAAGGACTTAAGCCCCTAAGCTTAGTCCCTCTTTCCAACCTTTCATACCCCTTTCCCTTACCCACCTTGTGGAAGCTTAGTCCTCCATCACTCTTTCTTGGTGGTCGGTCTACACACAACGATGTTTAATCTTTATTAATGTTTTGCATAATTACATATACAAAAACAAGCTCATGGCCTTTAACACCTAGGCTCTATGGCCTAATAAACACATAATCCCACCAGCTTATATACACTTGGCTCACCAACCTATAAACATAATTACAATTCATAATTACAACTAGGGCTCTACTGAGGGATATTACATTAATAAACTTGGCAATGTGAGTTAAATTGCTTTGGAGATTGTTGATAGGTAAATTGAAATGGTGGAAGGAAGTTTTGTGGAAGAAATATTTCAGAGGTGTTAGGAAAAGATGTACTGAATACATGGTGAATCTCCCTAATGGTTCACATATTTTGAAGGTCTTGAAAGTGGAAACCCCCTTAATAAATTCAAAAATTACATGGGCTCGTGGCAACGAACAATAAATCTCAATTTGGAATGACACCATCCTTGGGAAAGAGCCTTTGGTTTCCAATGTTACTTTAATGCCTCTCAAAGCATTGGATGGACACAAATAACTTGAAAACATTGAAAGATATTTTTCTCTGAGATGAGACAACTAGGAATTGGATAAGGTGGAATCTTGGCACCCCTCCAAAACCTCTTCGACCTTGTTAACCCCTGGATTTTCTCACTTGCAAATCTTGAGGGTTAAGAGCCAACCTGAATTATTTGGCTGGCATTCATATATTTTTCTCGGATATAGCTTGGCATGATCCAAGGTTGGTTCCCATACGAGTTCAGGTATATGATTTATTTAGTGGTGGTTTTTTGCTTCAGAGACATAGTTGGCATATGTCTTCATGGATAGAGAGATATCTCTATTTTTCATATTTCCTACTTTTTAGGAGACAAAGAATGGAGGTCTTCATGGAAGTTCTGATCACACATTCAGGGCTCTTGCGAGATCACGATTCCAGTGAGCCTTTTTCGGACGACATGGGAGTAACTCAATATTTATAGTAGTTCGAGATCCAGTGTTTAGATGATGTTTCCAAACACATATCCGGGTTCCTTACAAAAAATTGAATCCTATGAGCCCATTTTCATTGCCATGCAAGGAGTTTCTATTTTTAATAGTGCCTATTTTTAGGCATACTATTTTTGGCATGGTTCTTCTAGCAGTGTTGGATATTTTGATCTTTTCATATTTTTACGTCGGATTGCTATTTTTAGCATGTCCATTTTTAAGAGGTGTGGTCGCCATGTAGGGTGACACGAGGAAAGTTTAGATTCAAACATTTGGAAATTTCAGAGGGTGAAAAGTGACAAACACATGCATGAGGATATTAAGTGCCTTGCATGAGGACATGAGGCACATGCATATTTTTGAGATGATTTGGTGCATGTGGATAAAATTGGCATGGATATCTTGGCGCAATCATTCCTATTTTTGGCTAGGTACATCCCCTTTCCTTTCCCTTCTCTCTTATACACATGCACTATTCTCCATGCATTCCATTTTTAGCACTATTCACATGCGCCCCCCTCTCACTCATGCGCCACTTCTACTTGACTTTTTCTTATTCCACTTATCCACTTCTATTTTAGCACATGGATTTTCCTCCTCACACTCCTTACCTTATCCCATGTTTATTCTCTTCCATGTGCATGCATGCATGCATTTCCACTTATACTTCTTTTTCTCTCCATATATATGCCTTATCTTTCCCTTCTCTCACTCATGTGCACCCTTTTCCCTCTCACGCACACTCCTTTCTCCCCTTCCTCACACGTGTCCCCTCTCATTCTCCCTTGAGTGTATGTTCTTCATTATTCCCACACACATTACTTCTTACCATGCATGTATCCCAATCCCACATGTCCTATTATCTTCCACTTATAAATATCATGAACTTATCTCTTTAGAAAATGTACTCTTTCATCCTTTGCACCTATATCTCTTACTTAATTCCTTAATTGGTGCCTATATTCCTCTTCTAAATGTGTGCATGCTACCTATCTCATGCGCCCTCTATTATTGTTATTCACACACTTTCCTATTTTGGCCATTCATAAGCACCTTCATTCTCCTATATATTGGAGCCTCCTTTTCATTATTTATGGTCGACTTCTTTAGTAACAACAACACACATTCTTTCCTCTCTCTCTCTCTCCTTTTCTAGCTTCTAGTACTTTTCATTATTTTATCACTATATCAGTTCTTGTACTTGTTTTCTATGGTGCAACCAACCTTTTCACAAGCGCAAGAATAAAACTTTGTTATGCTCGTATCAAGCTTTCGAATATTGTTGGTATTGTGTTGAAATTTGTGCATTGTTAGAAGCTCCCAGCCTTTTATTTTGGTTATTTTCGATTGTTTAATTGCACTTTATTTCTCTTTAAGTCACACTTCTTAAAACTAACGTTGCAAGAATTCAACCACTTAAATTTAAAATTAAACTCGTTTACTATTTTGATTGTCTAATTGCAACCAACATACCTTTTCTTGTTGCTGTTTTTTGAGTTTTTAATTGCAATTTTTAGGGAAAAAATTGGTGCAAGAGCACTTAGGGACACCCCCCGAGGTTGGAAAACACAAGCCCAAATGAAGAGGGATCTGTCTGTGACATTTTGGGGCATCATTCTCTACAATTACATTGTTTTTCATCGTTGATTTTACTTTATTTCAGATTTGATATAAGTGTGAAAATTTGTGCTAACAAACCTCTAGCCTTAACTTTTTTATTAGAACTAAATGGATGAGCACCTGTGAATGAAAAAATTAAAGATAGTAGAGGATGGGGAGATTTGGTTTATCGAGTGAAGGATGGTTACCTCTCTCCCTTTTTCCCAATGCTCTTATTTCTGGAACCATATATGGAATAATGACAAGCTTCCTAAGTCAATGTTTTTTGCTGGATCATGTCACATGGGTAATTGTTGATAGCATAAAATATAAGAACAAAAAGAATACATGGACCCTCTAGGTGTGAAATGTGTGGATTGGCAAAGGAAACAACTAAGCATCTTTTCTTTGAATACAATACCACGAAAGGGGTTTGGAATTATGCATAATCCATTGATTGAATTGGTTAAACTCCTGGAATGAGATGTTCCCTCATTGGATTAGGAAATACCAAGGATATTTAAAGCAAAATAATTTTTTTCAAAGAGTTTGGGATGCAATCCTCAAATACATTTTCTGGAAGATTTCATTGGCAAGGAAGAGAAATTTTCAATGGTATTTTTGAAAAATTAGTTGTCATAACCACAAAAGCTAAATCCCTATTAATAGAGAATCCAAAGTCCAGAATAAAGAAAAAAGACCAAGATATGGACAATTTGGAAGAGCTTTAGATCAATCAGTTCAATTTATACCAAGGCCATAACCTCAATATTTGTTTTATAGCTTCTGGAAGTCCTCACTAGCAATTAAGAATGCAAAAGTCAGAATTTCAGGTTTGGGAAATGCATCGTATCTCTTTTTCCCTTTTCTTTGATGGTGCTTAGAAGAGTAATCCTAGAGCAGCCTAAGTGTGGGGGGGAGCTTACACGATACTGAAGGAAATCCTATAATCTTTGTGAAAGTATGAACAATATTAGCAGTTGACAATTAGGATTCAAGTTTCGAAGTCTTATCAATTGAGCAGTGACAAGCAAGCGTGATTGGTTTGTGGTTTTCCTCAAACCACCACTTAGTAAAGGCCTACAACTTCTGCTAGACAAGGATTTGTGGTTTTCCTTAAATATTCACTTAGTAGAAGACTTGTATCTTCTGCTAGACAAAAAAATATTGTCATCTTTAAACCAACATTTGAGAGCACTTCCAATTAGCAGAAGACATCAAATTCAACTTCTAGCTATCTTAGGAAATGTTCCAGGAATCATTGAGCCGTAGAGCCAAGTTCCAGAGTTTGTGGTCATCCTTAAACCACTAGATTGGTTTGTGATATTCCTTAAACCACCACCACCATTTAGTAGAAGAAATCAAATTTTGCTATCCATTCGGTTTGTGGTCATCCTAAAACCACTAGATTGAAAGAGCACATTCAACCATCGACAACTGCACACTTCCAGATTTCAGTTGCCCACTTTTAGATTTCATCTCTCACCTTGGACTCACATACACCCCTTCATATTAAGGGGGGGATGTTGTAAACATAATCCATTTAGGGTTACTCGAAGAAGGTATATGAAACGTCACAAGACATAACCATTGTAGGGAGTCCAAGAGTCCTCTTGGAATACAAATCCAAGGTTCACATCAATGTACTTATACTTGTAGCATACTGATGAATATTAGACACTACACACTTATCCTCTAATTCTTGTGTCTAACACTATTATATGCTCGGGGATTGGGCAAACTCTCCAACAATTTGGAAGAGGCTTATGCTCTCCGGTGTGGGATTTCTATTGCAAAAGAAGAAGGCATAAGAGAATTATCAATGTTTGGAGGCTCCATGCTCATAATCAAGGAAATAATAACAAAATCAATCCTAGAAGGAGCCAAATTAAAGGCTATCATATCAAGAATCCACTGGGATCTCATTTCCTTCTCGAGAATCACCTTCTTCCACATCAAGAGGGAATTAAATGAAGAAGAAGATATTCAATCCAATAAGGAAACATAACTCAACCCAAGGTCTTTGATAAAAAAATGGGCTGATTGTGCATAAGGAAATATCTTGAGTATGGTTTCAATGAAATTAATGAACTTAATATCATACACGATCCATCATTTACCAGATCTCTGGAAAAAATTCAGGAAGGGTGGCTCAAGGGCACCCAAAGTGTTTTCATCCATGAGACTTCAACTATTTTGTGTCGTATTTGTTTTCATTCTTTGGTTTTGGTATAATGTGGGAAATTTTTTGAGAACAAAAAGTTATGAGCACAAGTTTCACTCATGAACAAATGGGGTATGAAAAACGACACCCTTCAGCTGTCTCTTTGGTGACTTTCTGCTTCGATTTATCTTTGGATATATATGTGTGTGTGTGTGTGTGTGTGTGTGTGATTGTTAATCACAATGGTCCCAAATTGTTTGCTTTACTCCTTTGGTTTGGTTATGAAATTCATATTTTTCATGTTCAAAGAAATCCCATTCAAATTATTTGACAAATTGGAAGGAATGGAAGGTATGTTCGTGATCCTTTTTGGCATTCTAGCTCATCTTGCATCTTAATTTCTCCTCCTCCAAGAGAACTCAACAAAGACACAGTCATTGGGGAAATTTCTAAGCCAAGCCGGGTTAAGAAACCGTGGGTACATAATCAATGGAATTCAAATGAATTTACTTCAATTGGGCCAAGTGGCATTGTTAGCACAAATTTTCACACTTTAACAAATATGAATAACTCCGTAGATCTACAATAACAAAAATGTGTAACTTTTAGGAGAAACTGCCCAATGTGTCACTAACAAAACTCCTCTCTGTTTGAGATGGTGCTTTCCAACCTTAGTGGGGTGTCGCTACACTTGCATGCACTTTCTTACTTGTAGATTTGCAAAACAAACACGCAAAAAAAACATGCAAAAATTTCCTTTGGCTAGCAACCAAGTTGCCAAAGGGTTTTGAGAAGTGATTGTAAATATTAATGGTGGAATTTCTTTCAACGTTATCTTTGAAAGTAATGGAAAGAAAATACATTGAAAGCGCTAATAAGTGCTAGATTTTACCTAAAAAAAAGGTTCAAAAATTCTAAAAATTTGCGCAAAAGACCCAATTAAGATACCAACAAACCCTGAGAGACAAATATAAGCATTTCAAAGTTTTAATTTTACATAAACCAAAAGGTTGATTGTGTTGAAGAGATAGATACAATACTGGTACAATGATGTTTCCTGCACAAGAATGTAGAAGTCAGAAGATAGAATGGAGAGAACGTGAGAAAGTATGTTTCCGTTGAAGAAGATCCAACCCTGATACGATAGAGAAACTCTGCTTATAATGATTTCCTCCCCTTATGCACATTTGTGAGAAGGAATTTGAACTATGCATGCAAGTGATACACATTGATGGTTTGAGTTGAGTGAACTTGCCATCCATCTGTCATCAAGTGGAGGTATGCATTGATCTAACTGAAGTGAAACCTATTAATCCGAAGAAGAGTAGAGTGAAGTGTCCAAGCTCTTTGAGTTTAATTGGAGAGTGGTTGAGTTGTCACAAGATGAAAATTCTATGCATGTAGTTTGAGTGAAGTAAAGCTGGAGGAAGAGTGTCATTGCACACTAGTTCAATTAGGAGTCTAACTTAGTTAAGTAGCCATGAATAAGAGAGAAATTCATGCACCTTATATGACGTGGAGACCTTGTGGAGTGGGATTAGCCATGCACATTGATGACTAGAGGAAAGGTGGACTGAAGTAAGAGAGAAGTGAAGAAAGGGAACCATGTGCATGTGTGAGTAGAGATGCTTGGAGTTAAGTGACAACAAACTAAAGAGGGAAAGTCAATGCACATTAATCTTCTTTAGATGAGCTTTCAGTTGAACTAAATCTATACTCAGATGAGGTGGCAAGATGATTTAGTTAAGTGAAGATAATTTGAGATAAATTGAAATGAAGTGAGATAAGACCATTCACACTAGTAGAGTGGAGATGAATTACAAGCAAACTAACGAAAAATATTCTTGAATTTAGTTAACTAAGGAGGATTGCTCAGTTAGCTGATACAAACATCCAATTGACTCACTCTAGTTCCACCTCACTGCCTTACCCATGCAAACGACCTATGTGTCTTTAGTTTGACCAAGTCAGGTGCTTTGATGACTGAAGAACATCCTCAATGAACTCATGTGCTTTGCCACATAACTCCTAACTCATGTAGGTGTCTAGATATTGCTACTTTTCCATCTTAGAAGCTGCCACATGTCCCAACCAGAAGCTGCCATGTGTCATCACCTAAGATTGCCACATGTCACCTTGCTATAAATAGACATGACCAAAATAATAGTTCCCTCAAAATAGGAAAAAGTTGAAAATGTCTAGAACTTCTAGGGAACCCTGCTCAATATAGCATGCCCAAAAATAACAATTGCTAAAAATAGAAAATCCTCTGCATATCTACAAGATCATTCTCACCAAACTTGATTTTCAGTGAGGAATCAAAATATGCAATCAAAATCGACATGCAACCCATGCTAAAAATGGAAATGTCTGGCAAGTCGTCCAAAAGGGGCTCATCAGAATCAAAATTTCATAAGGATCCCAAATATATCATCATCTCTGACATGCATGCTTCATAACCTTGTCTCCTAAAATGTAGGAGTGTTGCTAAAAATAGTAACTCTCTCCAATCTGATGAAAACTTGTAAAATATCTGTCTTTGAATCATGAACACATCGTTGAACCAATCCTATACTTAAAATCAATATGAACCAACCCTGGCTTAAGCAAAGTTGTCTTTGGAAATACTGACTGAATACTAGTATAATGGAATGTGTTGGCTATTAACCCAACAATTTGCAAAGGAGCAAATCCGGGGGTTAATAGGCACCTAAGAGAACAATCAAAGTGCTTTTCCACTAATTTGGGAGGACTTTGGGATGTATACTTCAGAGATAGAGGTCATGGACAGAGTAGACTTGTAGAAACTATGGATAGTTTTGCGTCAAAACGGGGCATAACTCCAGAAGAAGAGGACAATGAATCTCAAGCTTGATTGTGCCTAGTTGTGTAAACTCATCACAAACTAGCAAGTGGAACCTTTAACATACACTTCCAATGATAGAAGAACAAATAATTCATTTTGTGATATGCTTAGGGTGAAAGAATTGGTGCACCAACACAAGATTCCCATGAAATTTGAAGGACGAAGTCCCCCTCATTCAATCAAGTGGTGGAAAGAAGAAGAAAGTGCCACTAATTATTGGCAAAGCCATGTATTTCAAAGTAGTTTGTATTTTTTGAATTGATGTAAAATAGGCTTCCTGCAAGACTATGTGGAACAAGCTTTTTGAAGTTAGTTGGGAAATTTTTGCTATTCTTTTAGAATCATGTTCAAACCTGCTTTATGAACTCAAAGACATATACTTGTTGTGATGGCAACAACCCCCTTTTTAATAAATATATATTAGGTTTTGGTGAAAAAAAATTTGATTACATTAGAAAAAATAAAAATAAATTACGATGTGTAGAAACAAGAATGTGTTTGAATACCATGGGGTTTTCATTGACAAATACTAGAATCAAAAGTGAAATATTTTTTTTTAAAACTCACAAGCGCATGACAAATATTGCTCATATTAGAAGCGAGAAAAAAGTCTATTTATGATAATACTTTGGCTCTCACCCTACTTTGCTATAATATTTATTCAATTTTTATGTTTGAAGAACATTAAATATTCATGATCCTATAATTATGCTCATGGAGATATAAATATGCTTTAACACGATTTCATATGTCATTAATAGTAGGTGTGTATAAAATGTAGTGCCCACATTCACTAAGAGGATTATATCATAACATTCTTATCACTAGGAGTCTCACCTTTTGAGGATTATTCATAAATTATCCATCACGCGTGCACCAAAAAGTTAATGATCTACTAAGGCTTGCCTTAGTCAATTGAAGGGAAACACTGTGAGATCTCGAGCCCTAACCAAGAATGTGTTCTAGCTATAATTGATGTTTCTTGGATCTCGATGTTGGGAAGAAGAATGTACTAAAGAAGAGTGCCAAGGGTTTAACACTAGCTAAGTTAGTGATAAAGCACACATGCTAACCAACACTCAACACTATCTAGTCATTAAATACCACTTCGTGTTCTATGCTTCAGTCAACACTATACGGTCCTTGCAAAGTGTTGGGAAGTGTTGAGATGAGATGGGTCTAAATTGCATGTTGTATGGAATCCTAGAGGAGGTGTGAACATTGAGGCTTTGGCCAAAGTTGCAAAATTTCAAAAATTAGGTATTGGTAATTAGAAGGAACTTCGTTGGAGACTCCTACCCAATTGTGAAATTTAAAAAATGTGTAATGATTGTTAAGGGGAACTCTAGTGGTGATTAGGTGATTGGGGGAGGCTCTAGTGAGATAATGCCGAGACATCAAATTCTTCCAATAGTTTTCGTGCGTGCCATTGGAGGACACCTTGATGCACTAATAGGAAAAACTTATGGAGTTTTGACAATAGATGGTAGGAGATGGTGAATTATTGGGCCATTCGATTGGTTGGGGCTTCAAGGCCAAGGTTGTTGTATGAAACACTTCTATAATGAGCATAATATTGTTGAAAAACCTTAGCACACGATTACGATGATATGCACATGAAACATATGTTGATAACCTGTAAGGAACACTCATGTTGATCAAACTTTCCCACAACATTGGTGCTCCAAGATTTTTTTTGCACCTAAGAATTGACACTGCCATAAAAGCATCAAGAGGTAATGTTATCTAGGAGTTGGGCATAGATTCTTCTAGTTGTGATATGTTGGTCCAAAATATGCTTTGGGGATTTAAGCATAATGGTGAAGTCCTAAAGTGGTCCCAAATGTTGCAAAATGCATGCATGCAATATATGCTCAATTAATAAGTTTCATAAGCTATCTCATCGATGGTCGAATGAAACTAGTTAGTCAAAACAAAGAGAATGTCATGGCACACAACTTCCTCAACACGATGAAATTTAGTGTTGACCTAATACTATATGGTTGTGGCCGTGTGAGTGGGTCAATAAGTACTTCATTCTCTTGAAGTAACTATGCATTATATTCCATTAAGTGTACGCAATTAGTGAGGGTGGAAAAATGGGTTGTGAATCCACTTACAAGTACTCTTACAATGTCACATTTTGATCATGGAGCATTGTTACTTTGTCTTGGGCATGATGGGTGGAAATAGAAGCCACACACTAATGGAAATGAAGATGCTCAATATGCAACTTGACATAATTGAGCAAAACTCTCATCCATGAGGCTTCTTGTTGAGCATGTTATAATTGTTTCTAGATGGTGAGGCAAAAATTCCATTAGAGTTCAGTGCACCAAAATATTGTTGAATGCCGAGAAGGCATTAAGGTGAGAAGATGTACTCAAGTTCGACAAGGGTATCTAATATTTCCTAAAACAATATTGAGCCCTCATGGTGGACCCCATCAATATACTGGAAAAGATAGAGGCCAAAGGAACCTAAGAGGTCCAAGGGGAAATATGTTATTCACAGTTGGACCAAGGTGATATCTAGGGTTAGTGGCATAGATGGGAAAATTCCTATAGTAAATTGGGTTTTCTTAATGGTGTGCTCGATGTCAATATGCTGTGAGGTAAAGAATAGAGTTGAGGATGGTGTATGTTGCATGCCAAATTGGTTTGTGGTGGTGGATGTTGCATGCCAATTTGGTTTGTGGTGGTGGATGTTGCATGCCAATTTGGTTTGTGGTGGTGGAACCATGAATGGGAGTATGTGACTATTCAACAATTGCAATTTTGGAAGGACTAGGTTGGAACAAAAAGAAACATATTTTCTTACAAGGTAAAATGATAACTAGGACATTTATGCAATCACACTTTAGGAAATTTGTGCCATCATTAGTCATGATATTTGTCATTATTAACTAGGACATTGTTACATAGTGGATGTAAGGTACCGATATTTGATTCCTTGTAATCAAACCAATGAGGCACCCTAAGGACTTTGCGAACTCTTGTGGGGGAAAATGATTGTATTTATCTGAAAACTTATAGGTGTTGTGATATAAGTCTTTGATGACTTGGTATGCACTTCCATGCCCATGAAAAAACATCACTTTCCTTCCTGTGGCCCTCTACAAGGATTGGTGGAAAATGACCATAGTAATAGGAAATCCCGTTGATTGTATTTAGCTTTGAGGTTACTCTATGGTAGCTAGACAGACAACAAGTATGGAGTGATTCGTGCGAGAATTACCCTTTTATAATTACAAAATCTGGGGGGAAATTATCACCAGTGTTTGACAACCAGCTCTAAGGGAAATTCTCCAATCATCACTGCTATTAATAATTTTTTTTTGAAAATTTCTAAAGTTGCATCATGTTGATATTATGGTAGCTATGGGAGGTATTAGTTAGATTTTCCTTTACTTATAGAGAAATAGTGTTCTTAGTTAACATTAACAATTATGCCATATCAAGAAAAATAAATAGTAGACAAAGTACACAAGAGATTTATCATGGGAAAAACCCAAATGGGGGAAAAAACCCAACAACCTTTCTTAGATAGATTTCATTCACAAAGAAAGTCCAATCAGATAAAACCTAGCACAAGTGCTATCTCAAGCAGAAATACCACCCCAACTATAGCAAAAACACCATACAAAGGTAGCACACCTCTTCAAGGGGTAGCGCACAAGAGAGATACCAAAACACTGAACACAAATAAACTGTGCAGTTGCAGCTACTGCGTCACCTCCTCCAAACTTGTGTCTTGCTTCTGTGTAGCTGGGAGAGTGTGAGTGAGTGAAAAAATGAGAAAATATGTCCTCTATTTATAGTCTTCCTTTCCACTAGACTAGGCTGACTTCTTCTTTGGATAGGTGTATTTTCATTATTACTAAATATTCTTCTGCGCCAACTTCTCTTCTAGGGTGTTTCAATATTTGTTTAATGGATCTCTTGCTTATGAAATCTTCTCCGCATCTCAGAAAGGTCATTTAGGAGGGAAATATCCTCCCACAATTACCAAAACATCAACACTCCCTCTTAGCAAGGGAGGCATCTTTCACAATGTCTTCATCTGGTAGTCCACTGACTACTCTGCAATCTACTGGTAGGCACACAACTGCTACAATTCCTTCGTTAGCTCGAATCATCAAGCACAGTCTCTACGATCAAGTGGTAGCACACAACTAGATCAAGCAATCTGGTAATGTTTATGACAATCAACTAGTAGCACACAACTACTATAAGGCCATCCAATAAATCACAACTGCTACCAAGTAGTACATAAATACTGTCCAGTGACACACAATCATTGCTAGTGGAACACATCCACTGTAGTAGCACACAACTATTGTTTGGAGTCACACAACCTCCGCCAGTGGAACAAATCCATAGAAGTAGCACACATATACTATTTGGAGTCACACAACCTCCGATAGTGGAACACATCCACCGAAGTAGCACACAACTACTGTTCGAAGTCACACAACCTTCGCTAGTGGAACAGATCTACCGAAGTAGCACACAACTACTGTCCGGCGAAACATAGTCCCTGCCATAGTATCCTGACTATGCTTGTGATTTTTCTTCTCTCAGCAGGTCCGACAATGCATTACCCCCTCAGTCACCTCACATGACTGATCCAGGGAACCCTTGCCTAGAGGGGTTAGCGGACATGAGAATAAACAACACACCTCCCTCTCAATGAGGGTGGACATTCGACAACACTCCAAGCTTGTCCTTGAAGTACTCATACTTCACTCTTTGATAAGGGCTTGGTGAGAATGTCTTTTATCTGCTCGTCCGTGGATATGTACTGGAGTTTCAAAGCTCTTCTCTACACCATGTCCTGAATGTAATGATATTTGATCTCTATATGCTTATACCTGTAATGGAATACATGGTTATCGATAAGCTTCACACAACTTTGATTGTCATAATGTATCAAAGTTGGCTTCAATTCTAGATCAAATATCCCATCTAACAACTTCTGGAGCCACACTGCTTCAAGGATTTCCACGCTTTCTACGATATACTCTGCTTCTGAAGTACTAAGTGCCATTGATGTTTGCTTCCTTCTCAACCATGAGATCATGCCTGATTCCAGACTGAAGAAAAATCCATAAGTACTCTTCCGATTCACTGCAATCCCTGCCCAGTCAGAGTCTGTATATCCCTGTAGCTTCACATATCCACCTGAGACATATCTCAATCCATATCCAACCGTACCATGAAGGTACCTCAACATATGCTGTGCTTCCATCCAATGTACCTGTCTAGGTTCAACCATGTGTTGACTCAAGGTATTCACTACAAATCATATGTTTGTCTGGTGTTAACCAGGTACATCAAGGATCCAATCAAGATTTGTCACTCAAGAGCTTCAGATTTATCATCATGGGTGTGGTCATGGACTTGCAGTCCATCATTCCGAATCCTCTAGAATCTCAACAATATATTTTCCTTAGCTAAGGAAAATCTCATTTGATCTCTGCCATACTTCCAATCCCAAAAAGTATTGTATCAGACCTATATCCTTCATATCAAACTCTAAAGTGAGATCCCTCTTACACCCAACAATGAGCTTCTCATTCCCTATTAGAAACATGTCATCTACATATAGAACCAAGATCAATGGGCATACATCCTCAACCTTATAGTAAAGGTTATGATCTGCCTCACTCTTGGTAAATACCAAGCTCATTAAATATCCATCTATCTTGGCATACCATGCCCTGGGTGCTTGATTTAGTCCGTACAAGGCCTTCTTCAATCTGCACACATGGGACTCCTTCCCATGGATCACGAAGCCTTGTGGCTATTCTATGTACTCTTATTCCTCTATTACACCTTTCAAGAAAGTAGTCTTGACATCCATCTGGTGTAATTTCCATCCCATTGCAGAAGAAATCACAATGATTGATCTAATGGAAGTGTATTTTTCTACAAGAGAAAAAGTTTCGTCATAGTCTTCTCCCTCTTACTGGGAGAATCTTCTAGTCACAAATCTCACTTCATGCTTCCATTTACAACATGCTTGATCTTATAAATAAACTTTGAAGTCACTACTGACTTCCCTTCTGGTCTCAGAACCACCTCCCACACATCATTCTTCATGATGGACTGATACTCCTCCATCATGGCATCCTTCCATTCTTGCTTCTCAACAAATTCTTCAATGGTGGAAGGCTCTGAATCAATGATGCTGCTCATTAGTGCCACATAGCTGGAAAACATGTGTGGTTTCTGGAATTGAGGAAAAATCTATATCCAAGTCCTTCTAACTGGCTACCTCTTCTGTCACTGTAGCAAGGTATATCGAGACAAAGGAATCCTCCCATGAGATCTCACATCTCCTAGAAGCCTATGAAGCTACGATCTAGCCTCCTCAAGTTCTGTAAGACATCTCTCTCTCCCCCTATGAATCTATATGATCTCCAAAGCCATCTACTTCAACTGCATATTTTGACTTATTCTGAAGTCTGATCTCCTATGGCCTGCACTAGGAGGTTTCTCCTCCCTACTGAATCCTAAGGGTTGACTCCCTCTGAAATATAGCTCCTTTTGATCCCTTTTGAGCCGGTACTTGGTGGGGACACTTGCCTCACCACTGGTGGAGTCATATTCTCCTCTTCATAGTATGGCTTATCAATTCCATGTATATGTATCTCCTTTACATTATGCAAGGTATCAAAAGAACATGTTGGTTTTATTGCATCATTTCTGAGTAGGCCCTTTTGGCACTACTGACTCTTCCTGATGATTTGAAGAGTGGTCAAATTAACTGTATGGTCATATCTGGAACCTTCTACTCCTCACAGTCAATCTCCATAAGAGATACTCTTCTTTTTCTTCTTCTTCACATAGGTGTGTATGTTTGTGTACATAGTTCTATGTCTCAACTAGAGACTGCCTAAATCGTTGCCTCCCACAACCATCATCATATCTCCTTCTCAGAGCTATCACCTATGACTTGCTCAGAACAAGAGGCAAGAACAACATTTCCATGGTAACCTCCATGGAATGGTTAGTAATCAAGAACATCTCCTAGAGGAGATCAATTTCATTTTGCAGAGAAGTATATCATTAATAATGAACAATGAGCATTTTAATGGTAATCGCATCGAAAATATTCAAGTGTACCTAAACATTTGATAGCATCAATAAATGATAGAGCTGTAAGGACTGCTATCCTAGGTACAATACTTACTTAAGAAACAACAATATAAAAATATCAAACCTGATATCCAAACCTGGATTCTAGCATTGTTGTCATGCTTGAGTTTCCTTCTATCACTCATATGCATGGAAACACCATTGTCTAAACGAAAAATTCTTCATCCTTTGATGCCTTTGAGTGCTCTTTTTCATCTGTTGCATTTGCATGGTGTTTCTTCTTCTCCTTTTCATTTCTATCTAGACATTGAAAGGCATAATGTCCCATCTTTTGGCAACTGTAACAACTGATATTTGACACATCCTTCTTGTAACGAGTTCTCTTAGACTTCTTCGGGCTGCCTTTTTCCCTTTTCTTCCTCTTCTTCACTTGGGCAACAAGTGATTGATTTTCATCCTCATTAGTATTTTGTGTCTTGAATACCATCCCGGTTTCCTCTTGAGTGCAATCTGACCATAACTTGTCAAACTTAGGCAATATCCTTCTTGCGCAAATTCCTTGGAAAAATGGGTCCCACGAGGGAGGGAATCCATTGAGTGTGGTGGTCACAAGTTCAACGTCTTCTATTGGATCTCCAATAGCTACTAACTGATCCTTTATCTGAGAGATCTTCATAAAATAGTTGACCACTATTTTTGACTTGTTCATTGTCACGTTTTTGAGTTGATGCCTCAAAATAAGCTTTCGACTGGTATTATTACTTTCATAAAGTCTGATTAGTGCATCAAACATCTCCTTCAGTGTCTTCAGTTATGATACATTGGGTATCAAGTGATCCTTGATTGAATCTATCAAGATCCTCTTGGTGTTGAGCTCATTCTTCTTGAACTTCGCTTTTGCTTCTTCATCTTCAGGGTCTGGAAGATATTTCAATACATGATCCAATAGATCATTCTCTTCTAGAATGAGGAGAACTTTGTGCTTCCAAAACCTGAAGTTAATTGCTCCATCCAATCTGTCTTCTACTCTCATGCTGGTAGACATTCTGTTGATAGAAACCCTAACTTGAGAAATTTCCAAAAAATTCAAAGCTCTTCAATCTACAAACTGAGTGTTGCAGGGGGTGAGCTAGGGTAGGGCACACTGCTTTGTGTAAAGAATAGTCCCAATTCATTTTGGATTAGTGCTCAATGATCTTGACAGGTTTACTGCACTACGATAACATGGAGTGGGCCCATAACCTGTTATATTTTCCTTTACTTATAGAGCAATAGTGTTCTTAGTTAACATTAACAATTATACCATATTAATAGAATAAACAATAGACAAAGTACACAAGAGATTTATCCTGGGAAAACCCCAAATGGGGGAAAAAACCCAACAACCTTTCTTAGATAGATTCCGTTCACAAAGCAATTCCAATAAGATAAACCCTAGCACAAGTTTTAGCTCAACCAAAAATACCACCCTAGCTGCAACAACAACACCATACAAAGGTAGCGCATCTCCTCAAGGAGTAGCACACAAGAGAGAGATACCAAAAGACTAAATAAGAATAAATTGTGCAGTTGCAGCTACTGCGTCACCTCCTCCAAACTTGCGTCTTGCTTCTGTGTAGCTGGGAGAGTGTGTGTGAGTGAACAAATGAGCCAAGATGTCTGCTATTTATAGTCTTCCTGGCCACCAGACGGGGCTGACTTCTTCTCTGGACAAGTGTATTTTCATTATTACTTTATTCTTTTGGGCTGACTTCTCTTCTAGGGTATTTCAATATCTGTTCAATAGATCTCTTTCTTCTATAATATTCTCCGCATCTAAGAAAGGTCATTTAGGATGGAAATATCCTCCCGTAGCTTCCAAAACATCAACCATATTAACCTCTACGTGTAACCTTTGACGAGACTAGAATATTCCGGGAAACAAGAGAAACCCTAAAACATTGGATAATAACCCTAGAAGACAAGTCGACTCAAGGGAATATTTAATATTGAGTTATTAGCCTCCAGAAAGAGAAGTCGGCCCAGTCAAGTGAGATAGAGTAGTATAAATAGAGGCCGCTAGAGCTCATTTAACACTCACTCACTCACAACTTCATAAGACTAGTGGTGTGTAATTTTGGAGAGGGAGTACAACTGCAACTGCTATAACTAGGATTTTAGCTTTTGGTTGGACTTGGTCTCTTGGTTATGGCTTGGATTTTTTGCTTGGTTTCTGGTTATTCTTGCTTGGTGCGCTACCCTTGGAGAAAGGTGCACTAGCCTTGGTTGGCTATTGGTATGCTACTAGAATTATTTTTTTTGTCAAGGTTAAGGTGCTTAGGGGTGGCGTTTGTGCCTATGGTAGGGTGACAATATTGCTATATTGTCTATGGAAAAATGAGCACATCTCTTTCATTCTAACAAGTTATGGGCCCACACTTTCTTCAGACATTCTAAGCACTGGAAGATAGATTGGGAAGTTATTTGTTAAGCTCGTTATGACACCAGTGACAATTGCAACTAGGTTTTCTAATTATGCAGCTACAATAAAACCTAACCCTTGTGTTCGGGCACTTCTGATGAAGCTTTTGACCTAATTTATTGACATCCTAGTGTTCCCTAGCCTAATGCACCTCTTGGTACCCTCAGCTAGAAAAAATGTCAAGTTTGAATATTTGGTCAAAGTCAAAGTCAAAGTTTGACTGGTCAAATTCGAAGGTTGACTAGTCAAAGTCAAATTCAAAAGTTGACTTCTGGTCAAATTGATTTTATGGTCAAAGTTGAAAGTTTAGAGTTTCTATCTTGTTCTAATCTTTGAATATTTTGATTGAGTTTCTAATCTCTTCTTGTCATGATGGTATCTAGTTTCAGATTGGAAGACAAGCTTGACGATGCTACGAGGTTTCAAAGGTATGCACTTGTATATGTTATCTAAGTTATATCATCTAGAAAAACACGAGTGTGTTTGCAGGGAAAGTATTAGAGACCTTGTCCAAGCTGTAATCTTGGATTCAATGCATTTACAAGAACAAGCGCACCCTCCATAGCAAGTGAGGCTTTAGGTTCTAGGTTTGATTAAATTGTTAAAATTTATATATATCAAGGGTGATAGTTGCTACATTATAAATTGTGAAAGCAATATTTGAAAGATTCTATTATTTATAGGTGCAATGAATACTTGGATGCATATGAATACTATTGATATATATGCTTATTGTACTTGTTCATAAGATGAACTAACATCTCCTCTAGATAGATATTTCTTGTTTGCTCTTGTTGTTCTTGTTCTGGGCAGGTACCCTTTTGAAATATGTTTGATGAACAATCCTTGTGGAAGATGTCATAGAATAATTTTATAAGGATGAAACAACTTTCAGATGGGAAACAATCAGAATAGATAGAAACAAACTTAAAGAGACTCATAGGAGTTAGGCTCAAAGGAAGTCAGGGATCAAAAGGAAACCAGAACAAGCTTGGGACACTTTGCAGAAATCAAAGAGAGATGCAACAAATGAAAGCATGGACTCTCTTAGATGGAGGGAGCTGATCACATAATTCCAAAAGAAGAGCATGCATATTTCTCATCCATGCATGAATCTAGGATTAGGAGGGAGCTAATACCCAACAATATGATCCATTGAATAATCCGTGAATACCATGAATTATCTGTCCATGTTCTTCATTGGAAGTAGCAACCATTATAAGCCACATCTGTTCAACTTGACTCTAGAAGAAGTCTTCTTTGAAAAGAATCCTTCAATATCCTTGGTTGTCCATCTACATTTATGTTCCTATGACGGAAGGTTGGAGCCTTCAAGAAAGAAGGGCATGTAATCTATAGAATATTCCATGGACTCCAACATTGAAGAAAAACATGAGGAAGAACATGAAGATTCCAAGAAAGAAAGAAAAATTCAGAACAACCAATTGAACCAGTTTGAATCCACTA
>JZKD02S1610050.1:150619-160744 GCA_000966675.3 Picea glauca
CATCCAAAATGAAGTGGAATTTACACCAAATGGATGTGAAAACAACCTTCTTAAATGGTGTTATTGAAGAAGAAGTTTACATAGAACAACCACAAGGGTTTGAAGTTGAAGATAGAAAGACTCACGTTTGCAGGTTGAAGAAAGCCCTGTATGGGTTGGAGCAAGCTCCTAGAGCTTGGTATGATAGAATTGATAGCTTCCTGACAAGATTGGGATTTACCAAGAGTAAAGCTAATCCTAACCTTTACTTCAAGGTTATGAATGATGATCCATTTATATTACTACTATATGTGGATGATTTATTCTTGATAGGAGAAGAAAATCTCATCACATATTGCAAGAAGAAGCTCGCTATAGAATTTGAGATGAAAGACCTATGCCTGATGCATTATTTCTTAGGTCTTGAAGTTTGGCAGAGCCTAGAGAAGATGTTCCTTAACCAAGGGAAGTATGCAGTTAAAATACCGAAGAGATTTGACATGTTGGAATGTAAAACCATGAACACACCCATGGAAACAAATTTGAATCTCATGGTTGATACTTTGTCAGAGTTGGTTGATGCTACTCTATAAAGACAGATTATTGGATCGTTGATGTATCCGACGAATACCAGGCCAGATATATGCTTTGCTGTGAACACCTCGAGTCAATATCTGGTGGATCCCAGACATGTTCACCTTGTAACTGCAAAGCATGTGATAAGATACCTTAAGTGTATGTTGGATTATGGTCTCTGTTATACTAGAGATCATGAATTCAGACTGTGTGGTTATATTAATTCAGATTGGGCTGAAAGTGCTTCAGACATAAAAATCACTTCATGATGTTGTTTTAGTTTGGGGTCAGCCATAAATTCATGGCAAAGAAGGAAGCAATCTAGTATTTCTCTCAGCATGACAGAAGTGGAGTACATTGTAACATGTTCCGCTGGTTGTGCAGCCATATGGATTCGGAAGTTGTTGACATGTATGTTCGATTTGGAGATGGAATCCATTGTGATTCTATGTGATAACCAAAGTTGTATAAATATGACATAGAACCCATTTTTCCATGACAAGTCGAAGCACATAGAGATCCGGTATCACTACATTCATGATATGGTGCAGAGGGGAGCTGTAAATCTCCAATATATTGGCATAAATGATCATGTTGCTGATTTGTTGACCAAGCCTCTATCTCGTGTGAAGTTTGAGTACTTCCGAGACAAGATTGGTGTTGTCTGAAAGGACCTCCCTTAAAAAGGGGAGTAATGTCGATGATACAACGGTATCCTGACCAACAACGGGTAGCTCTGTTAGGATTTTATATCCTAGGGGATTGATCATCTCTGGGCAGATCTCGAAGTTCCATTAAGGATGGTCTGTCAGAGTACCTATGCATGTATATGCCAGCTGTGGTCAACAATGGTAGCTACGTTAGGATTTTATATCCTAGGTAATCTTATGATTTCTGGGAAGATCTCGAAGGTCTGGTAAGGACGGTCTATTAGAGTACCACGTGGTAGCTTGTTAAGACTTTATATCTTAGGGAATATTATGATTCTTTGGAAGATCCTGAAGGTCTAATAAGGACGGTCTGTCAGAGTACCACAAATGTTGTTGTAGATACACCTGCCTCATTTTGTTTCCACATATTGATGATGTTGTTGTTCCAAATTTATGCCGTCGATGATGTTTTTCCAGCCTCGTGCTGTTGATGACGATGTTGTTCTAGCTTCGTGTTATTGATATTGATGTTTAGCTTCATGTTGTTGCTGCTGTTGATGATGTTACTTCAGCTTCACAATGATGATGATGATGATGATGTTACTCCAGTTCCATGCCGTAAACTATGATGATATTGATGATGAGAGAAAATTTCGATGATTTATAGATGTGTCAGATAGTGTTCCAGATGCTGATGATGATGTTGTATTGGGTCATGTCAGTAGAATACCCTTCTTGTTAAGGGGGAGTGTTGAAATATTATAACTTCGAAGAATATTCTAATTATATTTGATTTATTATCTAATAGATCAAATCCCCTTTTGCGGATTGATCATGTCGGGTCTTGTATAAGATCAAATCCCCTTTTATGGATTGGTTAAACCATATTTGTATGGTGATATTTGTAAAGTCGGCCCCTAGTGTTTATAAAGTGGTTTTAACCACTTCTAGAAGAAGTCGACCCCACTAAGTGAAGAGATATAACCCTAGTGCCTCCTCAACTAGTATTTATATGTTAAGATTGTGCCTCACTTACACACTCTCACACTCACTCATCTAGTGAGCATATCTTGAAGGAAGTTGCAGTTGCAGGAGGAAGGAGAAGAGAGGCACATGCCCAGTCTTGGTTTATTCTTGGTGTTTTGGTCTTAGTCTTGCCATTGTATTGGAAATCTATTATTAAGGAAGTTTTTGTTGGGTTTTCTCCCCCATGAGGGTTTCCCAGGATAAAATGTTTCCTACCTTGTGATTGTGTTTCTTTCAATGATCCTCTTTATAATGTTGTTTTGGAAATGCATTGAATGCTCATGTAATTTGGAAATAACCTAATAACAACAATAAAAACTTAACATGTCAGAAAATAAAAGCGCACATGAAGAGAGTTCAAGATCATGAATGAACTCGAAAGTTATGAGATGAACGGTATCATGTTGGATCTGGAATCCGATGTGAACATATTTCCAAAGAAATCCTAGGATTTTATGGGTAAACCAAACTCGTGGTCTCCCATTCAAATCCAGTTGGAAAATAAATATAAAATCTATCCTATAGGCCGGTTGGAGTAGGTCGAAGTGAACGAGAAGAAGTGAAGACTAAGATGGATTTAAGGTTATTGAATTCATGGATGACTCATATCCCTACCCTTCCCTAACTGGTATTGATTAGGCCTTCGACAATAATGATGTGTTGAATATGAAAAAGTGATAGATTTCATTTGAGACAGACACCTTGTGCATGATTGGACCATTGGATCCATATGAAGGTTATAAATATAATGAGCCTATGAATGAGGATGCAAAGAGCTCCATTATTGAAAACATATATCAGATCACAAGGTTTAGGGAATAATATATCAATCCCACAATGAATGGGGAGCTAAGTTGGAGAAGTGTGAAATCCTATGATACTAACTCGGAGGATGCCATGGAGAGGTGGAAAAATAAGCTATATGAAGTCTCTATGTGGAGATGTGCATGAATATAAAAAACAATGTGATGGATTGAATCCAAATTATGTGATGCCCCAAGGTTTGATGGGATAGGGCCGATGGATGCACTGTTAGTAAATATGGAGGAGATCATTCCAAAATATCTAAGGGTCCATGCCATGGATTTCACAGTATGAGGAACACTTGCGCGTTGGTGGGAAACACACCAAGAAAATATACAAGACTGGGTGTAGGTGGTCGAATTCATAAGGGTCATATTCCAACCCATTTTTGACTTTGAGATGGCCAATCGGTATAAGGGAAATGAGGATCTCCAGGAGGATATTTTATAATACGAATGGTGTTGGAAAACCAAAAATTTTCCTCATACCCAATGGGTCCATCAGTTCATCCATACATTGGACATGGTCCCTTGGAGCTGGCACATTCAGGAGGAACTCACGAGGAAGACAATAAATTGGATTCATGTAAGTGCACAATTTGGTACAACGATCAACTTTATGACCGAAGCTCATGAACCGAAGGAGGCAATTCTCCGAATAAAAAACTTCATTTTTCATCGACAACCGAAGGATTGCACACCTAAGGTAGTCTGCACGTATGAATAGTCGATGGAAAAATTGAAAGAATCCGTGCATTGTTGGAAAATTGAAAGTGATGAGATTGATGAAGATGACCCATGAGGCATATCACATTAAAGAGATGGAGGGTGAACATGTAGTATAAGGGAAAGTGAAAAAGATGGCTGTGCTAGACTATGACCGTCCGTTCAAGACAAAGAAGCACAATATTGGTACCAAAGAAGCACAATACATGACCATCATCAAATATTATTGGGATAAGGAGACCGTCACTTAGGTGGTATATTTGCTAAAAGAATATGAGTATTCCCCCCCCCCAGATCTTCTCTAAGATGAAGGGGATCATCGGTTCCCTTGGGGCCATGAAAATTCAACTGAATCCAAATGCTAAACCGGTGAAAAGAAGGCCCTACCACTTGAACCCCAAATATAAGGAAAAGGTATGTACAATGGATCAATTTGGATCAATACAATGGTGGTACAAACAAAGAAGATATGCGACATCCGAATTTGTGTTGACTTGCACAACCTTGATATCACCTACATGCATGATCCGTTCCCTACTCCTTTCACTATTGAAGTTCTGAAGAATGTTGGAGGCCAGGAGGCCTATTCCTTCACATATGTATTTTCAGGATACCATCATGTTCAGATCGCTGAGAAAGATCAGGGCAAGACCACATTTGTGATGGAGTGGGGCTATTCTTATATGGTGATACCCTTTGGGATGAATACTGCACCCACAATATTTTCTAGGATAGTGGTCATAGCATTCAAAGACTTCATTCATAAGTTCATTGAGGTCTACCTAGATGATTAGATGGTATTCAACTTATTAAAAGAGCACATGCAATCCATTTGCTTGATCTTGGACATGTCGCCCAATCTAGATTTTTTTAAATATGCATCTTTTGTATGCCATTTAGAAGGCTATTGTGGCATGTCATCTATAAGGATGGATTATTAGTAGATAAAGAAAAGATTGCTGCAAGTCTGGATATGGTGGCCCCCACTTCTGTCAGGGAGTGATGCACCACCTTGGGTCATACAAGATATTATTGACGGTTCATTCATATTTATGAAAAGATTGCTGTACCATCAGAGAAGCTACTATGCAAAAACACAAAGTACATCTGGATGCAAGAATTCCAAGAAGCATTGGATACCCTGAAGGATAAGCTAGTCATTGTGCTGATCCTGGTCTTCCCCGAGTGGTCCAAGATTTTTCATGTTCATGTCGATGCTTCTTCCATTACGTTGGGAGAAGTCCTTGCAGAACCTAGCAAAGAGAATATTGATCATTTTTTTTACTTTTCTAGTCGAAATTTGTCCAATTTTGAGAAGAAATATATAAATACTAAGCACGAGGGCCTTGCTATGGTGTATGCCTTGAAGAAATTTCGACACTATTTTCTTGGCACACCTTTCAAATTCTTTACTGACCATTTGACACTCAAATATTTGGTCAACAAGCCAATGTTGGGGGGGGGAATCTATTGTTGTCTGTTGCTTTTCCAAGAATTCAAGTTTGAGGTGGTTTTCAAACCCAAATAATATAATGTTGTACCAGATTATTTGTCATGGATCTATTTTGGAGAAGCTAGTCAGAGCCTCGAAGATCAACTCCCTGATGCAAAAATTTTCCGAGTAGAGGTGGTTCATGATCAAATGGTTGATATCACTAAGTTTCTAACATCAGTGTATACCTTGATTGGGTGAAAACATGACCAACATAGTGAACTAGTGACCCACAATGCTAACTATCAATTGATTGCTAGATAGTTATACAAGCTGGGGGATGATGGAATTTTACGTAGGTGTATATTAGAACATGAATGAGACACAATATTGTATGAAATGCATGAGGGAATTGTAGTAGGTCACAACATCGACAAGGATATGATGTGAAAGGTCTTGCACGTAGGGTTATGGTGGCCCTCACTATTTTCATATGCCAAGGAGTATTATAAATGGTGCGATGCTTGTCAATGCATCGAAAAACCTTTCCAACGACATGTATTGCCTCAGTTTCCCATTACAATATTGGAGCCATTTGACAAGTGGGCCATTGAATTTTTGGCCCCATCAATCCCCCTGCGCATTGGAAAAGTGTGCGTTACATCATTACTGCCACATAATATTTAAAAAAATGGGTAGAAACAATGTCGTTCAAGGATTGTACTACAGAGATGGCCACACAATTCATCTTTGAGAATGTGATTACTAGGTTTGGGTGCCCGAAATTATTGATTAGTGATCAAGGTACAACATTTTTGAATGAGACCATCCAAGAACTCACCTAGGAGTTCATGATCCATCACTAGAAGAGCACTCCCTATCATCCCCAAGCCAATTCTACGGTTGAAGATTTCAATAATATTTTAGAGCATGATTTAACTAAAGTTTGTAATGTGCAACGTGATGAATGGGATTAGCATATTCCAATAGTATTGTTGGAATATCGAATAACTAGTAAACGATTGATGAAGCATATGTAAATTCTAACCTTGTACAATATCTACTGCAAATTGATATTCAGAAAAGAACAGAAAAGATACAATGGCAAATACAAACATTACACAAAGATTTTTCACCTGGAAACCCAAACCGGGAAAACCAGTATATATTATATTCATACATTGTGTTACATTGTTTACAATACAATATACATATAGGATCCAGCGACATCCAAAAACCTAACCCAATGACTTGGATTAGTCCAAAACCCTAATTCCTTAACTGGAAATAGAAAACCATCGGCAAAAAACCATGTGCCGAAAAAACCACCTAAATATCACGTGGTCCTGGAAATATGTCATCCCGGTGCGAAATATTTTTTCGGGGGCACTGCCCCCGAACCCCCGCATGGGGGGCTCCGCCCCCCTGCACCCCCCAAGGGGGGGCCTAGCGACCCCCCCTCTAACCCCCCTGCATGCCCAACACAGATGCTCAGACACTACTACTCGTGCAAAGAATGTAACACATACCCAACAACATACCCTCTTTAGGTTGGTTTACGACAAAGAAGCCGTCATGCCACTTGAATTAATTGTTCCCAACCTATGCATTGCAATAGCTACCCACATGTTAGACAAGCATTCATTTCAACAAAGACTAGATGAACTCATGGAATTGGAGGAGGATTGTCTTGTGGTGGGATTCATCTAGGTGGTTGAGAAATACAGACATAAGGCATGACACAATTGCAATATCTGCCACAAAAAATTGTAGCCGAGCTCTCTGGTGCTGCTATATGATAACAAATATTTTAAACACCTTGAAAAATTATGCATGCATTGGTTGGGCCCTTTTCTCCTATTCTACATTAGTGAAGTCGACACAACCAAGTTGGTCACATTACATGGCCAACCTCTCAGGGGAATTTTCAATGGTAGTAGGTTGAAGGTGTATTATGGCCCACACGGGTTACATACAACTTAACAACTATTATACATACTAGAGGTAGCATAGTTTAGTCACATAATAGGGTATACAATAGGTAGGAAGGTACATAGTCGACATAATTAAACTTTTTGGTAGTACACGACACATTCCATTCACACAAATCAAATGGATGGATTGATAACTCCACAGATTTCAAACATTTCCATTTGTGGGTGCAGTTATGACTTGAGTACAAAGTATTGTCTCTAATAAGGGACTCACATAGGACTTGACCTAGCTACATGGTGCTACACCCCATAGAAAGGTCAAGTAATATAATTCAATAGATCACACATGACCCAGGTACGTAATCAATTATGATGCCACATTCCAAAAGGAACATAACTAATATGAAAAATAAAAACCATTATCAACTACCTTGTGGGAATCAAATGAAGATCCATATTGCTTCGTCGATCATCCACATTGACTGAACCTTTTCCCAATCCTGGTCTGAATTTCCGGTTGTCAACAATTCTATTTATACAAATCCCCACCTACAGTTTCGTCAGAGAAATACTCCATGCCTCACTATATAACATCCCCATTAGTCAGTGAGTTAGTAGTACCATCCATGCTTTCACTAGTTGTTCCAGTTTGGGTTTGAATTCTTGTTTTGCAACGAATTTTCCAACTCATAGCCATTTTCAATAGAATATCAAGGGTGTGCAACTCTCGTTCCAGGTAGGCAACTAAGGATTCAACAATTCCATTCTCTCGATGGTTGAGAATTCAAACACAAATCTTATGTAGGGGTCCCAACCTCTTATTCATCAACAAGAAACAATCAACTACCACATAGTTCCCTGAAATATGCTTTGAATTTGTGGCAGTATGCTATCTCTCTGAGCCGGGAGTTGATGATCCTTTCGCCATGGATGATCACCCTTGCTGAAGTGGGTATCCCAATGCTGCAAGTTACCCTCTCCAATAGATTTAGCAGTTTGTGTCTTTCATCCTATACACCTAGATTAATGAGATAGGAGGATGACGACGGTATTAACCAATGGATATTTCCCTCGGGATATAATTCTTGTAGGTCACTGAGTAACTGGGTCAATTTTTATTTATAGAGCTTGGCCTGGTTTGAGGTTTGTTTTTTGGATGGTGTGCTTCAAAAATATCTCTCACTCACCACTTTGGAAACCCTTGAGAAAATTCAACTCGGGAGTATGGACGAATGAATCCAATATCCATCTCTTACCTTGAGGATTTCTTGACTCATTCCAAGAATTATCTCAGATTGCAACTACAACCTCGACAAATGATTTTATCTTACTCAAAACCGACTGCAACCACAATTTGGTTTGATGCTTTGGTTGTAAAATACCAGGGAGATATACACATCAATTTCCCTTGGTATACTTTCAATTCCACCTGAGAGTCATACCATGAGGCCATTGGCTTGAGGATGAGCCAAGTAATAGTGTTTGGGGCCTGTTGGCACATAAAGTTTTTGGATAAGGATAACATGCATGCACAAAAATAGTTTTGCGTGCACACCAACAACTACAGTCAGAAGTTGGCGCACATGCCAGTCAAAAGTTTCACAATGTGTGTCAGGAATAAAAAAGATACTACATGCATGCTAGAATCAAGAAGAATATATTCAAGAATCTTACCGAATGATTAGCTCAGGAAACACAGGAGATCGTGGAGCAGTTAAAGATGAGATGGAAATTTAGTTAAGACTGTTACGACTCCAAAGAGGCTACATGGGATGCATGCAAGTGGCAGAAGCATACAAGATTGACAATCAACAAAGTGAGTGGAGCAAAGGAGAAAGTGACAGATCTCCAAAGCAAAGAAGGAAAGAAAAAGGAACAACAAATACATAGATTAAGGTTGGTTGAGTGCAAAATTCAAAGAGTTTGAGGTCTGCAACAGAGAAAAGAAGAGAAAATGAGTTTGGGTAGTTTTGTATGAGTCTTCTTGTGAGTATGGTTTTGTATGAGGTTGGAACAAGTTTTGTAATGATTCTGTAACGTAGTCAATATAGTAGTATTTGTAAAGTCTGAGATAAAGTGCATGGCGCCTTGAAATGTATTGTTGATAGAATGTATGCGAGCACATGGAACTTTTCCTGATGAAGTATGAGTCTCTTGGTACATGTATGCCACTGTTTGAATGGAAACAATATAAGCTGCTATTATTCATGTCATTTACTGTGTTGATTATGAGCTCAATGGATGTATATGATAATGTTTCATGTTGTTAATATCCTAAGGAATTGGAGTGGAATGCGCGAATGTCATCCCGAGTGGTTTCCTTGTGTAGCTTAACCCTTCATCACCGACATAAGACCAAATGGTCTATGTGATTCTCATGGTGTCTTGTGTGATACCTTGTTCAATCTTCAACTAAGGATTGATATATCGATGCCTTGGGGTTTTTTTGGTGAGCTCTAGATGAACCCTGACTCATTAACCCCCCAACATTAAGAAGGATTCACACAAGAAAACAAACAAATGCATCTTGAAGAAATTTTGAAGATGGGGTATATATTCCCAAGTATGTTACCTTGGGGTTCCCCAACACTTTTTGTCAAGAAGAAGGATGGAACCTTGAGGTTGTTCATTGATTTCAGACAACTGAACAAACTTACCATAAAGAAAAAGTATCCTTTTACAAGGACAAATAATCTTTTTTATCAATTAAAAGATGCAAAGATATTCTCCAAGATTGATTTTAGGTCAGGCTACTATCAGGTGAGGATTAAAGTAGACGATGTCAATAAGAAAACATTTAGAGGAAGGTATGGCCATTATGAGTTTTTAGTGGTGCAATTTGGGTTGTCAAATGCACCAACTGTCTTCATGTGTTTGATGAATGCTATTTTAAAAAATTAGTTGGATAAGTTTTCCATTGTCTTCTTGGATGACATCCTTATCTACTCTAATTCTAAATAAGTTAATCAACAACACTTGAGGATGGTGCTATAGGTATT
>JZKD02S1610050.1:160754-171830 GCA_000966675.3 Picea glauca
TATATTGTCTATGGAAAAATGAGCACATCTCTTTCATTCTAACAAGTTATGGGCCCACACTTTCTTCAGACATTCTAAGCACTGGAAGATAGATTGGGAAGTTATTTGTTAAGCTCGTTATGACACCAGTGACAATTGCAACTAGGTTTTCTAATTATGCAGCTACAATAAAACCTAACCCTTGTGTTCGGGCACTTCTGATGAAGCTTTTGACCTAATTTATTGACATCCTAGTGTTCCCTAGCCTAATGCACCTCTTGGTACCCTCAGCTAGAAAAAATGTCAAGTTTGAATATTTGGTCAAAGTCAAAGTCAAAGTTTGACTGGTCAAATTCGAAGGTTGACTAGTCAAAGTCAAATTCAAAAGTTGACTTCTGGTCAAATTGATTTTATGGTCAAAGTTGAAAGTTTAGAGTTTCTATCTTGTTCTAATCTTTGAATATTTTGATTGAGTTTCTAATCTCTTCTTGTCATGATGGTATCTAGTTTCAGATTGGAAGACAAGCTTGACGATGCTACGAGGTTTCAAAGGTATGCACTTGTATATGTTATCTAAGTTATATCATCTAGAAAAACACGAGTGTGTTTGCAGGGAAAGTATTAGAGACCTTGTCCAAGCTGTAATCTTGGATTCAATGCATTTACAAGAACAAGCGCACCCTCCATAGCAAGTGAGGCTTTAGGTTCTAGGTTTGATTAAATTGTTAAAATTTATATATATCAAGGGTGATAGTTGCTACATTATAAATTGTGAAAGCAATATTTGAAAGATTCTATTATTTATAGGTGCAATGAATACTTGGATGCATATGAATACTATTGATATATATGCTTATTGTACTTGTTCATAAGATGAACTAACATCTCCTCTAGATAGATATTTCTTGTTTGCTCTTGTTGTTCTTGTTCTGGGCAGGTACCCTTTTGAAATATGTTTGATGAACAATCCTTGTGGAAGATGTCATAGAATAATTTTATAAGGATGAAACAACTTTCAGATGGGAAACAATCAGAATAGATAGAAACAAACTTAAAGAGACTCATAGGAGTTAGGCTCAAAGGAAGTCAGGGATCAAAAGGAAACCAGAACAAGCTTGGGACACTTTGCAGAAATCAAAGAGAGATGCAACAAATGAAAGCATGGACTCTCTTAGATGGAGGGAGCTGATCACATAATTCCAAAAGAAGAGCATGCATATTTCTCATCCATGCATGAATCTAGGATTAGGAGGGAGCTAATACCCAACAATATGATCCATTGAATAATCCGTGAATACCATGAATTATCTGTCCATGTTCTTCATTGGAAGTAGCAACCATTATAAGCCACATCTGTTCAACTTGACTCTAGAAGAAGTCTTCTTTGAAAAGAATCCTTCAATATCCTTGGTTGTCCATCTACATTTATGTTCCTATGACGGAAGGTTGGAGCCTTCAAGAAAGAAGGGCATGTAATCTATAGAATATTCCATGGACTCCAACATTGAAGAAAAACATGAGGAAGAACATGAAGATTCCAAGAAAGAAAGAAAAATTCAGAACAACCAATTGAACCAGTTTGAATCCACTAAAACCAATCAAGCAGAATGAATGGAAGGAAGCTGTGTTGAAGAACACTGTATGTGAGAAATTGTGAAAAATACTTAAGCATTGATAGATACAAAACAAGACTCAGGGCTAGAGGGTTCTCCTAGAAAGAGGGAGAAGACTATGATGATAGCTTGTTCCAGTAACCAGACATACCTCTACCTGAGCCATTATATCTCCTGCAGTATCCATGGGTTGGAGTTTACATCATATGAATGTAAATACTGTTCTTTTCAACAAAGTAATTGAAGAAGAAGTCTATGTAGAGAAACCTCAAGGTTTTGAGGTATACCAGAAAGAGACCCTTATATGAAAATGGAAGAAGACCTTGTATGGATTCAATCAAACTTGGTGTAGAGACTCTCATGTACATCAGAAGCATGGTGAAAACTTCATATGACATAGGAAGTATATTGAAATGGTTCTTCAGAAGTCCGAGATGATGGATTGCAAATCCATGGAAAACTCCCATGATGACAGATCTGAATAAGTTGAGAAACTATGATCCAGTAGACCCATCTCTGAATCGACAATTGATTGGCTCGTCAATGCATTTGGAGAATACTCAATCGTATATTTTCCTTGTGGGACATTTAAGTTATGATATACAACTGCATGGATTTATCGACTCAGATTGGGCAGGGAGTGCATATGAAAAAAGAAGTGCTACTTGGATATGTTTCAGTTTGAGCTTTGCCGCGATGTCATGGGCTAGAAGGAAAAAAAAACATGTTGCACTTAGCACTAGAATTGTAGAAGCAAAGTATATTGTATCTTGTGATGCTTGTACAGAAGCAGTGTGGCTCTGTAAGTTGGTTTTTGGAATATCTGATCAGGTGTTAGATTCGACCGTGATATATTGTGATGATCAAAGTTGTGTGAAGCTTTCAGAGAACTCGATGTTCCATGATAGGTCGAAGTACATTGAGATAAAAAATTATTTTCTTCGTGATAACGTCCAGAGGGGAGAAGTGGTTCTCCAATATATCTCCATAGATGAGTAGATAGCATACATTTTGGTAAAGCCTCTGTCCAAGATGAAAAGTTTGTGTACTTAAGGGACAAGCTGGGGCTCGTGGAAACAACTGACTTATTGAAAAAGGAAGTGATTACTCCCAGGTTGGGAGGGAGCACTGATATGTTATTGATTTATAGACTGTCATTGTCCAGTTCGAAAAATGGTCTAGGTTGTGCAGTTCCTTTCTAGTCCAGAAAGTGGTTCAATATTTCTGACAGACAATCATTTTCTAGTTCGGAAAATGGTCCAGATCGGACAATCATTTTCGTAATGAAAATGGTCTAATAGATTGCTGATGTACCATAGACAATGATTCCCCTCATGGTCAGTGTGGGGGAATGTTCTAGGATGGTCATTCTTCTTGGAAGTCACTTTGAGTAGTGGTCAAGTAGAATGGTCTACCTCGTCGAGAAATCATTCTTTCAAAGTTCACAGTTGTGAGTAGTTTCAAAGCATGGTACATTTTGGAGGCTGGTGCAGGATAGTCATTTCCATAGGAAATGGTCTAGACAATCATTCCTTGTGGTAGACTCATTCTCTCCAGGTTGCAATGTGATTAGTGCCAGAGGAATGGCCCAGTTAGGTGAATGGTCCAGGTTTAGCAATCAAGGAAAAGCATTCCCTAGAGCATAATAATTCTCTCCAGGTTGCACTATGATTAGTGCCAGAGGAATGGCCCAATTAGGTGAATGGTCCAGGTTCAACAATCAGGCACATGCATTCCCCCAAGGCAGATTCATTCTCTTCAGGTTACACTGTAATTAGTTCCAGATAAATGGCCTAGTTAGGTGAATGGTCCAGGTTCAACAATCAGGGACATGAATTCCCTAGGGAAGATTCATTCTCTCCGGGTTGCACTATGATTAGTGCCGGAGGAATGACCGAGTTAGGTGAATGGTCCAGGCTCAAAAATCATGGACACTTATTCTTCTATGCTTGGGAAGAATAGTCCAGATAGCCCATGGCTGATGTTTTACTTTATGAGGGAAGATGCTCTTCCAGATATAACAAATCTGAGTGGGAGAATGGCCTAGATGACTTAGTTTGTATCACGATATTTTTTAGACAAGTTGATATAAGATTATATGATTATTGCAGAGATTGTATGCCTCTGGATAGTAGTTGAATGCTACTATGGTGGATGTGATCCACTGACAGTGACTATGTGTTATGCTTGTATGGAAGCAATACAGACTATGATTCACGATCAAGATCTCCCAATGCACTTATGGGATGAAGCAGCAAAACAATAGTATATGTCCAAAACAGATTATCCCATAGTGCACTTGGATTCAAAACTCCTAAAGAAATGTTCACCAGAAAGAAGCCAAAAGTAAGCCATCTCAAAATATTTGGTTGTCCAATATTTGCACACATTCCAAAAGAAAAGAGAACTAAGTTGGATCCTTCTGGAAAGTAGGGAATAATTGTTGGATACTATGAGGTCTCTAAGGCCTTCAAAATTTACATACCAGGTTACCATCATATTGAAATTAACATAGATGTAACCTTTGATGAAGATGCAACACTCAAAAGATCAAGGAAATTCCAGCTTGAAGAAGTATATGAAGAAGAACATGTAGCTCCCAGAGTTGCAGAACCCATGAAGGTAGTTACAGTTACCCCTGATGATGAGATTCCAGAAGATCACGATATGATAGAATCTCAAGAACCTCCCCGTATGACGATATCTCACAAGAGAAAGCCATCTTGGGTAAGAAAAATTATTCAATATGCAGAGAAGTATGGTGCCCCAGAAGGAACCATGAGACAAAGAAAGAAACCTAATCCATTCTCCAGCTATATGGCCTTGATGTGTGATCTCGTAGAAAAAGGAACCTACTTGCTTTGAAGAAGCCGTTCATAAGAAATAATGGATGGGTGCCATGACAGAAGAATACCGGTCCATTATAAATAATGATGTATGGGAAGTAGTTCCCAGACCAAAGAACAAAGATGTGGTATCTTCCAAGTGGATATACAAGATAAAACATGCAACAAACATAAGTATTGAAAAACATAAGGAAATATTTGTGGCTCGTGGATTTTGTTAGAAGGTAGGTATTGACTATGAAGAAAAATTTGCTCCTGTATCTAAATACACTTATATTAGAACCGTCATAGCTCTTGCATCCAAAATGAAGTGGAATTTACACCAAATGGATGTGAAAACAACCTTCTTAAATGGTGTTATTGAAGAAGAAGTTTACATAGAACAACCACAAGGGTTTGAAGTTGAAGATAGAAAGACTCACGTTTGCAGGTTGAAGAAAGCCCTGTATGGGTTGGAGCAAGCTCCTAGAGCTTGGTATGATAGAATTGATAGCTTCCTGACAAGATTGGGATTTACCAAGAGTAAAGCTAATCCTAACCTTTACTTCAAGGTTATGAATGATGATCCATTTATATTACTACTATATGTGGATGATTTATTCTTGATAGGAGAAGAAAATCTCATCACATATTGCAAGAAGAAGCTCGCTATAGAATTTGAGATGAAAGACCTATGCCTGATGCATTATTTCTTAGGTCTTGAAGTTTGGCAGAGCCTAGAGAAGATGTTCCTTAACCAAGGGAAGTATGCAGTTAAAATACCGAAGAGATTTGACATGTTGGAATGTAAAACCATGAACACACCCATGGAAACAAATTTGAATCTCATGGTTGATACTTTGTCAGAGTTGGTTGATGCTACTCTATAAAGACAGATTATTGGATCGTTGATGTATCCGACGAATACCAGGCCAGATATATGCTTTGCTGTGAACACCTCGAGTCAATATCTGGTGGATCCCAGACATGTTCACCTTGTAACTGCAAAGCATGTGATAAGATACCTTAAGTGTATGTTGGATTATGGTCTCTGTTATACTAGAGATCATGAATTCAGACTGTGTGGTTATATTAATTCAGATTGGGCTGAAAGTGCTTCAGACATAAAAATCACTTCATGATGTTGTTTTAGTTTGGGGTCAGCCATAAATTCATGGCAAAGAAGGAAGCAATCTAGTATTTCTCTCAGCATGACAGAAGTGGAGTACATTGTAACATGTTCCGCTGGTTGTGCAGCCATATGGATTCGGAAGTTGTTGACATGTATGTTCGATTTGGAGATGGAATCCATTGTGATTCTATGTGATAACCAAAGTTGTATAAATATGACATAGAACCCATTTTTCCATGACAAGTCGAAGCACATAGAGATCCGGTATCACTACATTCATGATATGGTGCAGAGGGGAGCTGTAAATCTCCAATATATTGGCATAAATGATCATGTTGCTGATTTGTTGACCAAGCCTCTATCTCGTGTGAAGTTTGAGTACTTCCGAGACAAGATTGGTGTTGTCTGAAAGGACCTCCCTTAAAAAGGGGAGTAATGTCGATGATACAACGGTATCCTGACCAACAACGGGTAGCTCTGTTAGGATTTTATATCCTAGGGGATTGATCATCTCTGGGCAGATCTCGAAGTTCCATTAAGGATGGTCTGTCAGAGTACCTATGCATGTATATGCCAGCTGTGGTCAACAATGGTAGCTACGTTAGGATTTTATATCCTAGGTAATCTTATGATTTCTGGGAAGATCTCGAAGGTCTGGTAAGGACGGTCTATTAGAGTACCACGTGGTAGCTTGTTAAGACTTTATATCTTAGGGAATATTATGATTCTTTGGAAGATCCTGAAGGTCTAATAAGGACGGTCTGTCAGAGTACCACAAATGTTGTTGTAGATACACCTGCCTCATTTTGTTTCCACATATTGATGATGTTGTTGTTCCAAATTTATGCCGTCGATGATGTTTTTCCAGCCTCGTGCTGTTGATGACGATGTTGTTCTAGCTTCGTGTTATTGATATTGATGTTTAGCTTCATGTTGTTGCTGCTGTTGATGATGTTACTTCAGCTTCACAATGATGATGATGATGATGATGTTACTCCAGTTCCATGCCGTAAACTATGATGATATTGATGATGAGAGAAAATTTCGATGATTTATAGATGTGTCAGATAGTGTTCCAGATGCTGATGATGATGTTGTATTGGGTCATGTCAGTAGAATACCCTTCTTGTTAAGGGGGAGTGTTGAAATATTATAACTTCGAAGAATATTCTAATTATATTTGATTTATTATCTAATAGATCAAATCCCCTTTTGCGGATTGATCATGTCGGGTCTTGTATAAGATCAAATCCCCTTTTATGGATTGGTTAAACCATATTTGTATGGTGATATTTGTAAAGTCGGCCCCTAGTGTTTATAAAGTGGTTTTAACCACTTCTAGAAGAAGTCGACCCCACTAAGTGAAGAGATATAACCCTAGTGCCTCCTCAACTAGTATTTATATGTTAAGATTGTGCCTCACTTACACACTCTCACACTCACTCATCTAGTGAGCATATCTTGAAGGAAGTTGCAGTTGCAGGAGGAAGGAGAAGAGAGGCACATGCCCAGTCTTGGTTTATTCTTGGTGTTTTGGTCTTAGTCTTGCCATTGTATTGGAAATCTATTATTAAGGAAGTTTTTGTTGGGTTTTCTCCCCCATGAGGGTTTCCCAGGATAAAATGTTTCCTACCTTGTGATTGTGTTTCTTTCAATGATCCTCTTTATAATGTTGTTTTGGAAATGCATTGAATGCTCATGTAATTTGGAAATAACCTAATAACAACAATAAAAACTTAACATGTCAGAAAATAAAAGCGCACATGAAGAGAGTTCAAGATCATGAATGAACTCGAAAGTTATGAGATGAACGGTATCATGTTGGATCTGGAATCCGATGTGAACATATTTCCAAAGAAATCCTAGGATTTTATGGGTAAACCAAACTCGTGGTCTCCCATTCAAATCCAGTTGGAAAATAAATATAAAATCTATCCTATAGGCCGGTTGGAGTAGGTCGAAGTGAACGAGAAGAAGTGAAGACTAAGATGGATTTAAGGTTATTGAATTCATGGATGACTCATATCCCTACCCTTCCCTAACTGGTATTGATTAGGCCTTCGACAATAATGATGTGTTGAATATGAAAAAGTGATAGATTTCATTTGAGACAGACACCTTGTGCATGATTGGACCATTGGATCCATATGAAGGTTATAAATATAATGAGCCTATGAATGAGGATGCAAAGAGCTCCATTATTGAAAACATATATCAGATCACAAGGTTTAGGGAATAATATATCAATCCCACAATGAATGGGGAGCTAAGTTGGAGAAGTGTGAAATCCTATGATACTAACTCGGAGGATGCCATGGAGAGGTGGAAAAATAAGCTATATGAAGTCTCTATGTGGAGATGTGCATGAATATAAAAAACAATGTGATGGATTGAATCCAAATTATGTGATGCCCCAAGGTTTGATGGGATAGGGCCGATGGATGCACTGTTAGTAAATATGGAGGAGATCATTCCAAAATATCTAAGGGTCCATGCCATGGATTTCACAGTATGAGGAACACTTGCGCGTTGGTGGGAAACACACCAAGAAAATATACAAGACTGGGTGTAGGTGGTCGAATTCATAAGGGTCATATTCCAACCCATTTTTGACTTTGAGATGGCCAATCGGTATAAGGGAAATGAGGATCTCCAGGAGGATATTTTATAATACGAATGGTGTTGGAAAACCAAAAATTTTCCTCATACCCAATGGGTCCATCAGTTCATCCATACATTGGACATGGTCCCTTGGAGCTGGCACATTCAGGAGGAACTCACGAGGAAGACAATAAATTGGATTCATGTAAGTGCACAATTTGGTACAACGATCAACTTTATGACCGAAGCTCATGAACCGAAGGAGGCAATTCTCCGAATAAAAAACTTCATTTTTCATCGACAACCGAAGGATTGCACACCTAAGGTAGTCTGCACGTATGAATAGTCGATGGAAAAATTGAAAGAATCCGTGCATTGTTGGAAAATTGAAAGTGATGAGATTGATGAAGATGACCCATGAGGCATATCACATTAAAGAGATGGAGGGTGAACATGTAGTATAAGGGAAAGTGAAAAAGATGGCTGTGCTAGACTATGACCGTCCGTTCAAGACAAAGAAGCACAATATTGGTACCAAAGAAGCACAATACATGACCATCATCAAATATTATTGGGATAAGGAGACCGTCACTTAGGTGGTATATTTGCTAAAAGAATATGAGTATTCCCCCCCCCCAGATCTTCTCTAAGATGAAGGGGATCATCGGTTCCCTTGGGGCCATGAAAATTCAACTGAATCCAAATGCTAAACCGGTGAAAAGAAGGCCCTACCACTTGAACCCCAAATATAAGGAAAAGGTATGTACAATGGATCAATTTGGATCAATACAATGGTGGTACAAACAAAGAAGATATGCGACATCCGAATTTGTGTTGACTTGCACAACCTTGATATCACCTACATGCATGATCCGTTCCCTACTCCTTTCACTATTGAAGTTCTGAAGAATGTTGGAGGCCAGGAGGCCTATTCCTTCACATATGTATTTTCAGGATACCATCATGTTCAGATCGCTGAGAAAGATCAGGGCAAGACCACATTTGTGATGGAGTGGGGCTATTCTTATATGGTGATACCCTTTGGGATGAATACTGCACCCACAATATTTTCTAGGATAGTGGTCATAGCATTCAAAGACTTCATTCATAAGTTCATTGAGGTCTACCTAGATGATTAGATGGTATTCAACTTATTAAAAGAGCACATGCAATCCATTTGCTTGATCTTGGACATGTCGCCCAATCTAGATTTTTTTAAATATGCATCTTTTGTATGCCATTTAGAAGGCTATTGTGGCATGTCATCTATAAGGATGGATTATTAGTAGATAAAGAAAAGATTGCTGCAAGTCTGGATATGGTGGCCCCCACTTCTGTCAGGGAGTGATGCACCACCTTGGGTCATACAAGATATTATTGACGGTTCATTCATATTTATGAAAAGATTGCTGTACCATCAGAGAAGCTACTATGCAAAAACACAAAGTACATCTGGATGCAAGAATTCCAAGAAGCATTGGATACCCTGAAGGATAAGCTAGTCATTGTGCTGATCCTGGTCTTCCCCGAGTGGTCCAAGATTTTTCATGTTCATGTCGATGCTTCTTCCATTACGTTGGGAGAAGTCCTTGCAGAACCTAGCAAAGAGAATATTGATCATTTTTTTTACTTTTCTAGTCGAAATTTGTCCAATTTTGAGAAGAAATATATAAATACTAAGCACGAGGGCCTTGCTATGGTGTATGCCTTGAAGAAATTTCGACACTATTTTCTTGGCACACCTTTCAAATTCTTTACTGACCATTTGACACTCAAATATTTGGTCAACAAGCCAATGTTGGGGGGGGGAATCTATTGTTGTCTGTTGCTTTTCCAAGAATTCAAGTTTGAGGTGGTTTTCAAACCCAAATAATATAATGTTGTACCAGATTATTTGTCATGGATCTATTTTGGAGAAGCTAGTCAGAGCCTCGAAGATCAACTCCCTGATGCAAAAATTTTCCGAGTAGAGGTGGTTCATGATCAAATGGTTGATATCACTAAGTTTCTAACATCAGTGTATACCTTGATTGGGTGAAAACATGACCAACATAGTGAACTAGTGACCCACAATGCTAACTATCAATTGATTGCTAGATAGTTATACAAGCTGGGGGATGATGGAATTTTACGTAGGTGTATATTAGAACATGAATGAGACACAATATTGTATGAAATGCATGAGGGAATTGTAGTAGGTCACAACATCGACAAGGATATGATGTGAAAGGTCTTGCACGTAGGGTTATGGTGGCCCTCACTATTTTCATATGCCAAGGAGTATTATAAATGGTGCGATGCTTGTCAATGCATCGAAAAACCTTTCCAACGACATGTATTGCCTCAGTTTCCCATTACAATATTGGAGCCATTTGACAAGTGGGCCATTGAATTTTTGGCCCCATCAATCCCCCTGCGCATTGGAAAAGTGTGCGTTACATCATTACTGCCACATAATATTTAAAAAAATGGGTAGAAACAATGTCGTTCAAGGATTGTACTACAGAGATGGCCACACAATTCATCTTTGAGAATGTGATTACTAGGTTTGGGTGCCCGAAATTATTGATTAGTGATCAAGGTACAACATTTTTGAATGAGACCATCCAAGAACTCACCTAGGAGTTCATGATCCATCACTAGAAGAGCACTCCCTATCATCCCCAAGCCAATTCTACGGTTGAAGATTTCAATAATATTTTAGAGCATGATTTAACTAAAGTTTGTAATGTGCAACGTGATGAATGGGATTAGCATATTCCAATAGTATTGTTGGAATATCGAATAACTAGTAAACGATTGATGAAGCATATGTAAATTCTAACCTTGTACAATATCTACTGCAAATTGATATTCAGAAAAGAACAGAAAAGATACAATGGCAAATACAAACATTACACAAAGATTTTTCACCTGGAAACCCAAA
>JZKD02S1610061.1:24733-48233 GCA_000966675.3 Picea glauca
TAATGATGGAATATGATGATAAATGCCAACTGGACCCCACAATGCCTCTCAAATACCCATGTACTCGCTATAACATCCATTTGGCTACTCTGGTCATCATAAGTCTCTGCCCTGTTATGATGTCCCAAAGTGGGGACATTACATACTACCTCTGTTTTACAAGCTCCAACTTGTTGAGAGCACCAACTCTCTGGTTTCTCTAGCACCCACTAGAAGGAAGCACCAACTCCCTAAATATTCCAGCACCAATCGGATTTATACAAGCACCAACTTGTATACAGAAAACTCTGTGTTTTCCCAAGCACCACCATGCCACCTTGTTTTCTAGCCACAACTAGATGGAAGATACAACTTCCAATATTCAAGCACCAACTTTAATATCAGAGGACCACAGTCCTCCCTAGCACCACCCTTCCTCCTAATTATGAATAAATGATTGACAAACAAACAATATAGGTATTTCAATTCTTACCCCTTCTTCATTGTTCTGCAATTCTTCTCTGGTTCAAAAATTGTTCTACAGTTCTGCTCTGCTTCATGTTATTATGTTATTTTTCTCTTGCGTCATGCTATTTTTCTATTCTTCTCTTACTTCTGTTTGTTCGGTGACTATTACTCATCTCTGAGTTTTATCTCATGCTCTGCATTCTGAAATTTTACCCTTCTTACAATTCATCTCATTGTTTCAGTTAGAACAACCAACTTTACACAGTCGTTGCATCTCTCCTTTTATACACACCAGCCTCATCAGTTACACCTCAAATATCCTTTGGCAAAGACAAAATCATCTCAGCAACTGAATCGCCAATTGATCAAGAACCATGATTCGATTTTCTAACTGAATCATAACTAAGCTTATTAATCATGAAAATAAACAATGACCCTTCGATCATATTCCTGATTAACTTGCACCGCTGAATTACAAGTGTTAGGTCTCTCACTTATTCCATATGCTCACTGGCTGTGACCACGGGCCTAATCAAAATGCATTTCACATTTTGCATTTCAGCAATCCTGTGTCGAAGCATCTCGACACTCCAAGTTGCAATCCCCGAAACTCTGAAAAGGAGCTTAGCTGGACTGGATCCTTCCCTTCTCATGACCATGTAACCACATGTTGTGACCACTTGCTAACCAAATGAGCACTTTGTGATTGGTGACTTTGGGAATCCTGTGGTGAAGAGCCTCGACTCTTCATGTTGCGATCATCAAAAAGGAGCTTAGCTCCGCTAGCTCTTTCCCCTCACGTGACCACCAACGGTGACCACAGACTGCGCCAAAAGGTGCTTCGCAATTTCCCATTTCGGTATTTTTTCCATGAGTGTCTTTGACTCCTCCAACCCCTGGTATCTGAAACTCCAAAATGGAGCCAGATCAACGGTCCACCATCCACGGTGATCGAAGGGCTCTCCTCTGCCCCGGTACTTGAGCCTTTGATACTTTGAAGTTGAAACTCCTGAAACAAGAACTCATGAAGTGATGTCATTCTTGTGTCATTCAATGACGTGTCAAGAGCCAAGTGGTTGCCACGTGTCACTCAGAATTATGATTTCTAGTGGCCTGAAAAGTCCAAACAATTTGACACTTGTCCTTATATGCTCGTGCCATGTGTCCTTGTTGTCATAATTTTCCACCTGTCCTCACTAACGTGGTCTGTCATGATCTACCTCCTAGATATAACGGCCCATATTTGTCTTCAATCCAATGGCTGAGATTATATCGTGATTTCGCATATCGTGATTTCGCATATCGCGAGTTCGAGAGGTTAGGAGCCTCCTTTCTTTGACCTTTCAGTCAGTGAAATTCCAATCGCTCGCCATGTTTCCTATGCATCCAATGTTCCACATCATACCTCGATCCAAAGGTTCAGATCAACCCTCAATCCGATGGCTCGGATCATTTCGGGATATCGCATATCGTGATTTCCCACACCATGCTCCATTGACTCCTCCAATGTGCAAGTCAGCAAAATTCCAATCACTTGCCACGTGTCCTATGACTCCAACGGTCAATATTGTTATCGCGAGTTCGAGGGGTTAGAGAACCTCTTTCCTTTGGATTTCCTGATCTGCGAAACTCTGAAACAAAACCTTTGTCGTGCTCTGACTATTTGCCACATGTCCTTCCTGGATCAACGGTCCTCCTACTTTCAGGACTTTCTAAGCCCACTTCATCTTGTACTTAAATATCGTGCTCCTTCTTCTAGATCCAATGATGGTCAGTCTTCGCACTCATATCTGACACCTGAGATCTATTCTCCTCTTTTGTGCACTCCTCCATTCTTAATTTGGATCTGACGGTCATCAAGAATTCTGAATGGGATCCAACGATCATTGTTTCTCCTCCTCTTGATCTTACACTACTGGTATTTCTATTCCATCATTGTTGTTGTGTTGTTGATTGTGATCTTTGCCATCAATTACAAACACGCATACTTTGCCTTTTTCTGAAAAGCATGCCAACAATCTCCCCCTTTGGCATTGATGGAAACCCCTTGAAACCCCTTGAAGAACATCCAATTATACCACTGTAGCATCCTTGAAATTACCACACTTTCTCCCCCTTTGACATCAATGTCAAAGAAGAAACATGCTCCCCCTGAGTTGTTGCAGTACATACTCGCCCTGTCAACTATGAGCATCTTAGAAATATAATAGATATTCAATAAGTACTCCCCCTGACTAGGTGAACATATTAGAAAAAATAAGTTATAACCCCCAACTTTTGACGAGGATATCCAAAAGGGGTCGCTACTAACGTTTTAGTAAAGATATCAGCTATATGTTATGTGGAAGGCATATAATTCATCTAAACGACTCTATTTGTAACTTGTTCTCTGAGAAAATGGTATTTTATTGGGATATGATTAGTCTTGGAATGAAGAACAAGATTCTTGGAGACACTAATGGCACTAGTGTTATCACAATGAATTATAATCGGATCATTATAATTTACCTTTAAATTAAGAGTTTGAATCATCCATAAAATATGAGTGCAGCAAGTAGCAACAGTAATGTACTCTGCCTCTGTAGTTGATAAGGAAATAGATCTCTGCTTCTTACTAATCCATGCTACCAACGAGTCACCCAGGAAGAATGCACCTCCACCGGTGCTCTTTCTCTCATCCACACAATTTGCCCAATCTGCATATGAATAAGAAGTTAACTGAAAATTCTGATTTATGGGATACAACAGACCATAAGTCATTATTCCCTTCAAGTATTTGAATATCCTTGTGACAGCTACCAAATGACTTTTTTTAAGAGCAGACTGATAACGACCTACCATTCCAACAGCTTGCTTCATTCCATATAAGGCCTTCTTCAACTTGCAAACATAATCAAGATTATCTGTCAATGAGAATCCTTCAGGTTGCTCCATATATACTTCTTCCTCTAGATCTCCATTAAGAAATGTTGACTTAACATCCATCTGATAAACTTTAAAGTTATTATGACATGAATATGCAAGAAACATTATGATGGCTTCCAATCTTGCCACTGGTGAAAAAGTTTCATCAAAGTCCTGACCTTCAACTTCTGCATACCCTTTCCAAACCAATCTGGCTTTATTTCTAACAACTTGTCCTTTTTCATTCATTTTATTCTTGAACACCCATTTGGAACCTATTACATTCTTATCTTTAGGTCTAGGGACAAGCTCCCAAGTATTGTTATTATCAATCTGTTCAAGCTCTTCATTCATAGCTCTAATCCAATCATCATGTTGGCTGGCTTCATCAAAAAATTTAGGTTCATTCATAGATAAAAAGACAACATGAGATCTTTCTGAGTATTTAATCAATTTCCTTCTTGTCTAAACTCCTTTATTTATATCTCCAATTATCTGATTTTCAGGATGATTCTTTCTAACAATTCTGAGAGGTGATTTTGCTTTTTTTTTTTGATTTGTGTCAATCAGAGTATTTGTATCTTCATATAATTTAGATTCTTCTCTTTCTAATCCTTGGACATGTTCATCTTCATCTTCAACTATATCTTCTGAGCTTGGTTCAACATTGCTTACATTTCATACCGGTATTTCTTCATCAACTTTTATTTCGATAAAATCAACCAATTTATGCATCCTCTTATTGTAGCATCTGTATCCTTTATTGTTTGTAGAATAACCTAAGAATATACCTTCATCATCCCTGTCATCATATTTGCCAATATTTTCATCATTATTCTTGATATAACAATTACTCCCAAAGACTTTAAAATTCTTGATTGAGGCAGATCTTCCAAACCATAGCTCATAAGGAGTCTTGTCACTGTGTGGTCTGAGATGAGCTTTGTTAAGAATGTGAACAGCTGTATGGATTGCTTCCACCCAATATTTCTGAGATATATTCCTTTCATTCATCATTGATCTTTCCATCTGTTGTACTAATCTATTATGCCTCTCAACAACTCCATTTTTTTGTGGAGTTCTTGGGATTGTGTACTCTCTTTTGATCCCATGTTTATCACAGAACTCTTTGAAGTTCCATGAGCTAAAATTTCCTCCTCTATCAGACCTTATTGCCTTCAATCTTTTTCTTGTTTGATTCTCAGTTAGAGCCTTAAGAACTTTGAATTTTTCAAATGCTTCAGATTTTTCCTTCAAAAAGGCAACCCATGTTAGTCTAGAATAATCAACAATAATCAACATAAAATAGTTTTATTTTCTTGTACCTTCTTTCCTTTACGGTCCACATAAATCCATATGAACTAACTGGTGAGGTTTTTCTGTTGAAGGGAAGTTTTTAGATTTGAACTGTGTTTGTGTGAGCTTTTTTATCTGGTAAGGTTTACAAACTGAATCATATGGCTTTGATATCTTTGGAAGATCCTTTACTACCCCATTGTTTCTAAAATTGATTATATGATCAAAATTTAGATGTCCAAGTCTCCTATGCCATAGCCAACTTTCATCATACTTACTTAAGTGACATTCTTCTTTTTCTTATTTTAAGACATAGACATTGTTTTATGTTCTTATCCCTTTTGCAACCAGTTGTTCTGAATTCAAAGACTTTATTTTACAATCTTTAGAAGTAAAAACAACCTCACATCCTCAGTCACAGACTTGAATGACACTAAGAAGATTATATTTTAGACCATCTACAAATAACATGTCTTGAGATTTTCCTTTGCCATTACTCAGACTTACCATTCCTTCACCTTTTATTTTTTCTGGTGCATCATTTCCAAAAGTTACATTCCCTAATTTGTTTTCACTTAGAGTTAGAAACTTACTTTTGTCTCCAGTCATATGTTTGGAACATCCACTATCAATATACCATGGATTATTTTGTCTTTGGGATGATAACACTAATCCACACTGATCATCTTCTTTCTCCTTCAAAACCTTGAAATTTTTAGCAGTAGGAGTCAAATCTGGCTTATAGTTCTTTAAACTGTTATCACTCCAGGAAACTCTCCTAGGCTGTAAGTCAGAGATGCCTGTTAACTTAATCTTTTGGTAACTATTTTCTCAATAAAAAGTGTGGGTTTGGAACAAGTCGGAGGACTGGATCATTTCTCACTCAAATCATGCATAAACACATCTAGATGGACAAGGCTTTCAACCACAAATGTTCAGAGAATTTACAAATAAGGATATGAATGAAGAAATAACTATTATATCAGCAGAATCACATATAAAGCATATATGAATGGCCAATTACAATAATCACAGGAATACTTGCAAAGTTAAACTTATGAATGCAGTGATAAGATGACAGTTATCGGGCATAAACGAGCATAACAGCATGAATATAATATCCAGGTGCAAGTACAGCATAGAAAAGAAATTGAAATCTGAACAAGTTATGGAAAAAGAAGCTTGTATTACTACATATGAAAATGAGAAGTTTTGAGTTACATAATATGAAAAAGTCTCCAAAGTGGAACCCCTGGTTCATATTCTACCCTTAGATTTATAGCTTTACAAAGCAGTTCTGAGATCCTGAAAACAAGGATCAAATATACTAAATATAGTAAATCAAAATTTAGTTGCAAAAGATGTGGGATGATCCCCAAAAATGAGGTCAATCCCAAATTTCATGGTCTTCCTCTCTTGTTGAGTGCTAGTGTAGTGCAGGATAGCCTCCCAAGGCTGACTGATGACTCTTCCAAGAGATAAAATTCAAATTTGCTGAGGTGTGCCAAAATCCTAATTTTCTGCCTTTGAAAAAGATACCAAAAATGATTAAAACACCTCTTCTTTCCCTTATCCATCAAAAATAGTTGTTGGATCTGATTTGATAATTCAACAACTGCCCATTCGAAGAGGTTTCAAACCATTCCAACTCAAAAAATCCTGATCTGGGCAAAAATTCTGTCATTCTGGCAGTAACAGGCTTTCGGTGGTTAACATAGAAGACTTCTGGGTGGATTAACTACCGAAAGCACTGCTTTCGGTGGTTAATGAGCAGTCATCCTGTTCGCCTAAACCACCGAAAAGGCAGGTTTTCTAGAAATAAGTTGCCTTAGGAAAAATCAAATTTCTAAGTCGTGGAGAGTTCGTTTTACATGCTTGAATAGTCGATTGACATATAGAAATCCTAATCTTTCCAATGGTACTTTCAAATATGAATTTGGAGTTCACGAAGGCAGTCAAAAGTTCCCTACAAGATTAGGCATCATTCTTCAAAAAATTGCTAGTGCGTTTGATCGCTAACATCTGGCTCCAACTGGGATGGAGACCTCCCTGTGAGGTCTTCAAGAACCTGTCAGACCTTGTGCCTTTAGTATTGGGCATGGAGTCATTCAGCTTAATGTATCATCTGGCTATTCTCCAAAGTTTGTTGTTATCTTTCACAATCTTCTTTATTTGTAACATGTCTGCTTCAAATTCCCTTGGAAATGTTATTTGCACATCGACATAGCATATGTTGTGACAATCTCTTTATTGAGAAGAGAGGTGTTGGACATAGGCAGGATGGTGAGATATGTAACCATGATTTTGAAAATTCCAGGATAACTTCAAGCTTGAAATAAGAGTATTGCAAGCAGCTTGAGGTCTTTGACTTTTCGTTTTCCAGCAGCTTCAGATACAAAGCATTTTTAGATCCTCTGATGTGTGCAGATAGCCTTCCAAAACTCGTATATGTAATTTGATCATGATAGAATCGAATTTGCTATCTTTGGAAAAAACCATTGATTCTGTGCCCCAAAAATAGGTGTCTAATCTAACTTTGGCACCTCTTCAAACATCTTTTTTATCAAATCTGGGTCTTGAATTTGATGTGTAAATTCAATATGCATCTTTAGAAAGTATTTTCAGGATGTTTGGTTGTGAAAACTTCGATCTGGGCAAAATTTTGAGTATTCTAGTAATCACAACTTTCGGCGGTTAATTGTGTCCATATTTAAGCACTTATCCACCGAAAGCACCCCTTTTCAGTGGTTAATGAGCACTCACAGGCTCGCCTAAACCAACGAAAGGTGAAACACTTTCAGAAATCAAAATTTCAAAATTTCAATTACCGGTATTACTATTGCAAACGACTTCAAAACTTCTTGGAAGAGGCCCCCTTCTCTCTAACTGGACTTGTAACTTCATCATGATGTGTTTCAACCTGTATTTCTCCCTCCATGGAGCTAAAAATTTTGGCAAGGGTTTCCAACCCTAGTGGCCTGATTGTTGGGACTGTCTGTTCCTTCAGTTGTAGCCTAAGAAGCCTGAGTTTCCTGTATAAAGTTGCATTTTATTTCAATTGTTTTCTTATGTTTTTGTTTGATTTATTGGCTCTTGTCATAAAGCTCAACGTTTCTATCCAAGAGTTGTACATTTTTTAACTTGACTTGTTTTTCTGAATGTTTCAAGTTGTACAACTCTTTCAACATCTGATTTATCTTGTTGGATTTAGATACAGTAGGTTCAGTATAAGACTGTCCTATCTCTGTAGGTCCCTACTCCTATACAGGTGTAGGAGTAGGAAGATCAGGATACTGTTTACCCTTTGTAGGCTTTTGTTGTGTATCAGGCTCATCTTTCTGCTCTGTTTCTGGATCTAAGTCAGAATAGGGTAAGTTGAGTGGATTACCCTCTATAGGTACATCTTCTGCCTTGTCAAAATGCAACTTCCTCTTTGATCTTTTCATTTTGGATGAAGAAGGTTCTTCATGCTGTGGTAAAGGTGACATAGCTCTCCTTTTTCTCTGACTGCTTTTAGGCGTGATTGTCTTCCTGCCACTGATCTTTTTAGCTTCTTCTTCTGGTGGTCCCTCGATTTGAAATTCATTCCAAAAGAGAAAGAAACCCCAATCAACCTGTTTCTTCTTCAAAGCTTTTTTGACAAGAAGGGTAATAAGACCTTGGTGAGATAGAACTTAACTTGTATTGACATTTTAGTAAGAGCTTTGTGAAAGAAGAAAGGTAAATTGATGGGTTCTCTACCTGTAAAATGATTTAGAAGCTTAAAATGATAAATCATTACTCTGTTGTATCATCCCTCACAAGTAACATAGATAAAGATTGCCTTTAACAGTGCCTGCCACTGTGGCTCCAAAAAGTACATGGGGATATCCTTCTTCCAAATCAGGTCTTTTTGAATGGGTAATAGATAAGACTGGAATTCAATCTTTGATGGCACTGCGGATTTAAACTAGCAGTCTCTTGTTCTGGGAAGACCTGTAAATTCTGCAATAGAAGCTTCATCTATGATAAATTCATGCTTCTTTATCTTAACAGACCTTCCATCATATGCAATTGCAAAGGAATCGGCCACCTGTTGAGGAAAACTGGTCAACTTTTCACAGTATGCAAATACTCCTGCTTGTTTGAAAAACTCTACTACATCTGGATGCGCCTCTAAGTACCAAACACCATCAACCTCAGCCCTCAAAGCAAATCCTGACTTTGTCATAATTAACTGTTGATGTGTCCCTCAAACCCAGGGATTATGCATGTAATTTATGAACATATGGATCTTGAGTCAAAGAGTGTGACTCGGCACAAAAGTATAACTTTATTAATAGTCTTCTAGTTCATCAACAACATGAGACATTTTAGGCAAGACTCGAATCAAGGAGTATATGTCAAGTTTAATGGTATGACTTAACAACAAACTGTGACTCAACAAATAGAGTGATATTAGGTAATCAAACTAAAACAGTGATTTGGTTGAGATAATAGACTCTAATTCGATAGATAAAACTGTAACTCAGCAATTAGGAGTAATTTTAGGCAATAAAAACTGAGGCAGGGTTTCAACTTATGAATTAACTCAACGACCAAATATGTAATTAAGAGCACAATTGAAAGCTGAAGATATGACTCACAGTTTTGGTATATGACTCAATTCGAGTGACAAGTGTATGATCAAGGATAAATCGATGATAAATAGCAGGACTTAAAGTTCTAGTATGAAAACCTGGGATGCAGAGTGATTATAGGTAACTCCAATCAATTTAGGTAGAATTTAAGCATGAACATGACTTATCAAATAAATGTGACTCAATCAAACAGTAAACGAGTTTTGAGCTGAGAGTAATTCAAGTATTAATCACACAGAATCGAGATTGATGTTGAATGTTAAGTGAATGCGCACCTGGATGATGAATTTGCCAAACTTTCGACCATTATTCAGCCACCTTGAACGGATCTGAAATTTTGAAAATAAGTTTTGAATGAGCAATTCACGGGCCGTTAGAAATACCAGGACTCGATGCATAACTGGATGAGAATTAAAACACTCCCATAAACGAATGAAATCAGTGGAATCCTGAACAGTTCTGAACGGAGTGGTCTGTACTCATCATATTCACTTGAATTGACCGTGACAGTGAGGTCTAAATAAACATCTCTACTCATCCATATCACACGCGAAATGAAATGTTTGTTGGGTGATCTACCAATTAAAATTCGACACCACAATGGGAGTTTATCATCTTGTAGTATAGGTCTTTGCCAACTTTCTATAGATAACTCCCAATTTCGATGCTCAATGAGGGTATCCCGAACAAGATTTGTTTCCGCATTTCCATCAGATCCATAAAATTTGGTATAGCATCTTTTATATGATTTTCCACTAGGAAATCTGACTTCCGGACTGTCCCATGCTAATGCAAATGTCACAATCTTATTTCCATAAGGTGGAACTGCTACTGAAGCCACAACAACAGCACCAATTGAAGCCCCTTGTTCTGAAGGGTATTTTCATCAAAAGACCCATGCTCTTATCTAAAAAATCTTCCTGGTCTTCAAAATCTTCGACAGTTGTAGTAGATTTCCATAGGATGTGTGAAGAATCACGTTTGCCACTATTGGTAGAAAGACAACATTTTTTTATTATTTTGTTTGCCAAAAATGGGTAACCAATTCAATCTTTCCACCTTGCTAGACACCTTCAAAATTAGAAATGAAACTTGATAATAATGTCATTAATTCTCATATATCATTAGGAACCCTTCTCATGGCATTCGGATTAAGAAAAATTGGATCTGTGCAAAATTTGTAGCGTTCTGCCCTGTTTCTGTGCTTTTGGTCATTAAAGAGACAAAATTTGAAAACGTTAACTGCCAAAATCTTTGCCTTTTGGTAGCTAATGAACAATCATTTGTTTGCCTAAGCCACCAAAGGCTGTAACAAAACTTCAAAAACTCAAAAAAAAATCCTTACTTCATTTATACTGAGAAGATTTTGGCTGCTTTGACGATGTTCCAGTCTTTTTTACAGGTCTGGTTTTTGCTCTCTTATGTGCCTTCTTGAGGATGTCCCTTCCTTGGCTGTTTTGATTCCACAATTGCTCTGGAACTCATTTTCATATTTAAATTGACAGCAGACGCATTCAAAAACTTTCTATGAAGATCCCTTACATTTGCATCTTGGTCACTTCCTTAATCCATTTCATCTGCACTATCAATACCATGCCTTCCATTTTCTTTAAAAGCATGACCTGCATGTTCTCTTCTGAGATGAAGATTTAATTTATACTCATGTATGTAGCATTTGTCACATCCCTCATTAGGACAGGCAAAAGGGCGATCTGAAGGGACAGAGCCATATACTGAAGTTGGAACTTTTGGATGAAGAAACTCCCTTTCAGTTTGAGGGGGTAGCTTCACCGCATTTGCCAAATTCTTCTCATGTGTGGAATTTATGTGAGATATCTGTGGGGTAGTAAGATATAATGAGGGTGATAGAAAACAAACCATTTGTTAAGCGCCCAACAAATAATGAGAAAATAACAACAGCATCTCCAATCCTTGATATACCAGTTGCAGGTCTGACAACATATTTTATGAATTCTATCCATACAAATACTTGTTGGAGTATTGGAAGGTGTGAATGAAGAACCTGGTAATACAAGGGTCAAAAAATGTAGAGCTACCACTACTTGCATTTATGTCACCAGCGAATTTTTTCACCCCTAAACAGTTCGGGGCTATTCAAAACCACCACTGTCTGGTGATGCATTTCATGGTGTTGAGCATACATAGTTGTTTCTCCTTCATAACCAAGCAACTTATTCAAACTGTAATAAAATGTTGAACACAAGTTCCTGCTGCAAACTACTAGACTGAAACGGATCTCATGCTCGATGGAGAGCTTATTTTCTATCTATTTCTACTCTAACCAGTAGAGGCAGATTGATCAAGTAAAACTGAATTTCCAATGCAGCCAAGTAAGAAACTGATTTACTGATATCATGCTTGATCTTGACTTGAAAAATATTAGAAACCATAGCATACAGAAATGGAGTTTGAAAGGGCAGCAGAAACAACCTTCCTTCAAAAACAGATTGGCATCTATTATACTCAAAGATTCACAATAATCATCAAAAGGATCAACGAAGCTGTAAAGAAAAACCTCTTCCTGTTGTTTGAGATGAAAATCAAAAAATCTCTGGGTATTCTCTTTCCCATGAAGACTGGCACTTTCATTTATCTGTAAATCTGAAAATGGTTGTAGACTGATCTCTGTACTAATCATGGATTGTTTGATATCTGCTGCAGATTCCAGATCAAGAATGATGGGTATCAATGGTAAAGGCAAGAACAGCTGCTTCTGAATTTCTTGGGATATTGAATTCATATCAGCAACTTCTTTATCAAAATCTGAAGCCTTCTTAATCCCATAGTCAAAACTATAAGAGACATTTGAATCAATGACAAATGTGTCTACAATATGACTATCACCAACATCTTCACAATTGGAATAAATACTAACTGAATGCTGGATGTGGAATGAAAATTCTTTACAACAGTTATCAAAAATAAGATCAGTTGAGTAAAACTTCTCATAATATGAATTGAAATCCACATGAAAATCCTTCAGAGAATGGATACTAACATTAGGAAGAGATTGACACCATTCACGAGCATTTTCTTCTAAGGAAAATTTGAACATCTTGATCAAGACATCTTCATGAACAAAACCCTGTTCAAGCATGCACTTATGAAAATTGAATAAGTTCTCACCGGGATGATCATTCTTGCTTCCTCTGAATCTCGGAAGATAATCATCCCATTCAATTATAGTCGGCATTGGATGTGGAAAACCAGCTATATCTGAAAAATCATAGAAATCATACCTCTTAGCTAAGATCTTTTCCATTTCATACCAGTGGAGTCACCAACAGATTTCTGAACAATGGAGTCGCCACTGAATTCGCCCTTCATGGAGTCGCTAGATAGATAATTACAACCAAAATAATGTCCAGGCTTTGTCTATCATTAAAGATGGATCTATGTTGTCTCCTAGGGAAGCTGAGCTTCAATCTCCTCTCCCCAGCAATGGCGCCAATTTGTTATCACTCCAGGAAACTCTCATAGGCTGTAAGTTAGAGATGCCTGGTAACTTAATCTTTTGGTAACTATTTTCTCAATAAAAAGTGTGGTTTTGGAACACATCAGAGGACTGGATCATTTCTCACTCAAATCATGCATAAAAACATCTAGATGGACAAGGCTTTCAACCACAAATGTTTAGAGAGTTTACAAATAAGGGGATGAATGAAGAAATAACTATTATATCATCAGAATCACATATAAAGCATATATGAATGGCCAATTACAATAATCACAGGAATACTTGCAAAGTTAAACTTATGAATGCAGTGATAAAACGACAGTTATCGGGCATAAACAAGCATAACAGTATGAATATAATATCCAGGTGCAAGTACAGAATAGAAAAGAAGATGAAATCTGAACAAGTTATGGCAAAAGAAGCTGGTATTACTACATATGAAAATGAGAAGTTTTGAGTTACATAATATGAAAAAGTCTCCAAATTCGAACCCCTGGTTCATATTCTACCCTTAGCTTTATAGATTTACAAATCAGTTCTAAGATCCTGAAAACAAGGATCAAATATACTAAAGATAGTAAATCAAAATTTAGTTGCAAAAGATGTGGGATGATCCCCAAAAATGAGGTCAATCCCAGATTTCATGGTCTTCCTCTCTTGTTGAGTGCTGGTATAGTGTAGGATAGCCTCCCAAGGCTGACTAATGACTCTTCCAAGAGATAAAATTCGAATTTATTGAGGTGTGCCAAAATCCTGATTTTTTGCCTTTGAAAAAGATACCAAAAATGATTAAAACACCTCTTCTTTCCCTTATCCATCAAAAATAGCTATTGGATCTAATTTGATAATTCAACAACTATCCATTCGAAGAGGTTTCAAACCATGCCAACTCAAAAAATCCTGATCTGGGCAAAAATTCGGTCATTCTGGCAGTAACAGGCTTTCGGTGGTTAACATAGAAGGCTTCTAGGTGTATTAACTACTGAAAGCACTGCTTTTGGTGGTTAATGAACAGTCATCCTGTTCGCCTAAACCACCAAAAAGGCAGGTTTTCCATAAATAAACTGCCTTAGGAAAAATCGAATTTCTAAGTCGTGGAGAGTCCATTTTACATGATTGAATAGTCGATTGACATATAGAAATCCTAAGATTTCCAATGGTACTTTCAAATCTGCATTTGGAGTTCAGGAAGGAAGTCAAAAGTTCCCTGCAATATTAGGCATCATTCTTCAAAAAATTGCTAGTGCGTTTGATCGCTAACATAAACGACAATCTACAGCTTTATGTCCATAATTATGGCAGATGTAACATTATGGTTCACTGAATAGTAGATCATAGCATTTTTTATGCTCATAATTGTTGTTGTACTTAACCTGGTTCATTTTCCTAGCTATCACATGATTTGTAGTCTGTGGTTGTTTGTTACTTGGTTGTCTCAATCTTTGTTGTGGTAGATAAGTATTCCTTGCGTATCTTGATTTCTCATATCTAAGTCTTAAAGAACAAGTTATAGCTTTGTGACCAAAATTAGAATAGAGGAAACAATATCCATAGAAAAATCCTTTATACCTGGAAAAAGTTTGTCTTCTTTGAGCAGGTCGATTTCTTTCATGCTGATAATTTCTCCGATCTACAGATTCGGTTCTGGTATTTTTTCTTTCATTCCTTCTTAGTGATTGATTTTCTGTCTTTGTTTATGCAGAGTGGTTGTTGTAAATGATTGTAGATTTGACAAACTTGATGGGTTATGTATTACTTGGAAGATCACTACTTGATCCTTCTTCATAGCCCAAGCCAGCTTTCAACTTTGGATTCCTTTGTTGATTTAGAATGGAGGATAATCCTTCTGAAGCTTTAATACTTGATAGATTTTGGTGATACAATGCCTTAAACTTCTCCATTTCTTTTATGGTTTTTACTATCTCTTCTTCTAAGGCTTCACACCTCGATTTCTTCTTTGATAATTGTTGTTTCAGAATGTCCTATATTTTCTTTGCCTCTTCCAACTCAAATTTTCGTAGAGCAAAGTCTTCATCAGGTTTTTCAACATTCATTTTAAATTGCATCAACAATTGTTTTTGTTTTCTCTTCTTAAATCAGAGTCTGCCAATTTCTTCCAAAGAACTGATTAATTCACCTTCCATATCTACCAAAACTTCTTCATCATCCATTTCACCTCTTGTATTTTCATCATCAAGATCTTCCATAGCCATAAGAATAAAATCATTCACTTTGTCTTCACATGATGAATCACTATCTATGTCTTCTGAGGATTTGTCACTGTTTGCACACAAACTTTTATTTTTACTATATTTCTTAAATTTGTATTTCTTTTCATCATCAGATTTCTGGTCCTTTTTCTGGTGAGGACACTTAGATGCAAAATGACCTATCTTACCACAGTGAAAACATTTGAATGGAAGCTTGCCTTGATATTTTCTTGATCCTTTCTTTAACCTTCTCACAAATTTTGCCTCAATATCATCTAATTCTGAATGAGTATTCGTGTCTACTTTAAAAGATGCTTCTCTAGTAATGGATTTATCTTTTTTTATTCTCATTTCATATGCATATATATTTCCTAGAATTTGATCAATGGATAGAGTTTTAAAATCATTTATTTCTCCTATTGCAGAGACTTTTGGATTAAATTTATCAAGCAGAGATCTTAAAATCTTCTGAACTAGAAATGGTTCTTCAATCTTCTCACCAAGACCCTTCATGGAATTCACAATTTCTTCAACTCTTAAAAAATACTTGCTAATTGTTTCATCTTCATTCATCTTTAGTTGTTCAAATTTCAATCTATGTGTTTGAAGTTTGGCATCTTTTACTTTCTCATTTCCTTCATAACTGCTAATAAGTTTATCCCACATTGCTTTGGTAGTTTCAAAATGCATCACCTTTACAAACTCAGCTTCAGCAAAGCCATTCAAGATAGCATTCATTCCCTTAGCATTAAATCTAAACTCTAACTTATCATCCTTGGAAGCTAGCACAACAGGCTTTGTATATCCAGTCTCTACTACATCCCAAACATCATCACCTAAGACCATTAAATATGTTCTAATTCTAACCTTCCAGAAGGAAAATTTTGTTCCATCAAACAGAGGAGGCTTAGTGGTTGAAGTCCCTTCATGACTTGTCATGTTTAAGCTTACAGATCTACCTTTAAATAAAAAGAACCCGCTCTAATACCAATTGTTGAAATTACGAAGACAACTGAGAGGGGGGGGTGAATCAGTTGTTACTGTGCTTAAACAATTTTAACTCTATTAAACCATTTTTAATCTTTCATCAACTGACCATAAATATTATACATCATATGGACAACATAAATAATGAGCATCAATCACACATAAGATATACACAGAGACATATTTTCACGAGGACACCCATAAAGGGAGAAAACCTCTTCTTCTTCGAAATGATAGGCATTCTTTTAAGTTATGTACATCATCTATGTCTGAGCACCAACTCAAAGTAAGGCTACTACATTTGTTTTACAAGCTCCAACTTGTTGAGAGAACCAACTCTCTGATTTCTCTAGTACCCACTAGAAGGAAGCACCAACTCCCTAAATATTCCAGCACCAACTGAATTTATACAAGCACCAACTTGTATACAGAAAACTTTGTGTTTTCCTGAGCACCACCTTGCCACCCTGTTTTCTAGCCACGACTAGATGGAAGATACAACTTCCAATATTCAAGAACCAACTTGAATATCATAGGACCACAGTCCTCCCTAGCACCACCCTTCCTCCCTAATTATGAATAAATGATTGACAAACAAACAATACAGGTATTTCAATTCTTACCCCTTCTTCATTGTTCTGCAATTCTTCTCTGGTTCAAAAATGGTTCTGCAGTTCTACTCTGCTTCATGCTATTCTGCTCTTGCTTCATGTTATTCTTCCATTATTCTCTTACTTCTGTCTGTTCGGTGACTGTTACTCATCTCTCAGTTTTATCTCATGCTCTGAATTCTATCATTTTACCCTTCTTACAGTCCATCTCATTGTTTCGGTTAGAACAACCAACTTTACACAGTCACTGCATCTCTCCTTTTATACACACCAGCCTCATTAGTTACACCTCGAATCTCCTTGGGCAAAGACAAAAACATTTTAGCAACTGAATCGCCAACCGATCAAGAACCATGATTTGATTTTCTAACTGAATCGTAACTGAGCTTATTAATCATGAAAATAAACAGTAACCCTTCGATCATATTCCTGATTAAACTACACCATTGAATTACAAGTGTTGGGTCTCACACTTATTCCATATGCCCACTGGTTGTGACCACGGGCCTAATCAAAATGCATTTCGCATTTTTCATTTCGGCAATCCTGTGTTGAAGGGTCTCGACACTCCAAGTTTCGATCCCCGAAACTCTGAAAATGAGCTTAGTTAGACTGGCTCCTTCCCTTCTCGTGACCATGTAACCACATGTTGTGACCACTTGCTAACCAAATGAGAACTTTTCAATTCGCGACTTCAGCAATCCTATGGTGAAGAGTCTCGACTCTTCATGTTGTGATCGCCAAAAAGGAGCTTAGCTCCGCTAGCTCTTTCCCCTCACGTGACCACCGACGGTGACCATAGGCTGTGCCAAAAGGTTCTTCATGATTTCACATTTTGGCATTCTTTCCGTGAGTGTCTTTGACTCCTCCAACTCCCGGTATCTGAAACTCCGAAATGGAGCCAGATCAACGGTCCACCATCCGCGGTGATCGGACGGCTCTCCTCCGCCCCAGTACTTGAGCCTTCGAGACTTTGAAGTTGAAACTTCCGAAACAAGAACTCATGAAGTGACATCATTCTTGTGTCACTCAATGACGTGTCAAGAGTCGAGTGGCTTCCACGTGTCACTCAGAATTATGATTTCCAGTGGCCTGAAAAGATGAAACAATTTGACACTTGTCCTTATATGCTCATGTTGCATGTCCTTGTTGTCGTAAGTTGCCACCTGTCCTTGTTGACGTGGTCTATCATGATCTACCTCCTAGATCTGATGGCCCATATTTTTCTTCAATCCAACAGCTGAGATTATATCGTGATTTTGCATATCACGAGTTCAAGAGGTTAGGAGCCTCCTTCCTTTGACCTTTCAATCAGCGAAATGTCAATCGCTCTCCATGTGTCCTCTACATCCAACGTTCCATAGCATACCTCGATCCAAGGGTTCATATCAACCGTCAATCTGACGGCTCAGATCATTTTAGGATATCGCATATCGCGAGTTCCCACACCATGCTCCATTGACTCCTCCAATGTGCAAGTCAACGAAATTCCAATCACTTGCCATGTGTCCTATGACTCCAATGGTCAGGATTGTTATCGCGAGTTCGAGGGATTGTAGAACCTCTTTCCTTTGGATTTCTTGATCTGCAAAACTTCGAAATGAAACCTTTGTCGCTCTCTGACTGTTTGCCACATGTCCTTCTTGGATCAATGGTCCTCCTGATTTCGGGACTTTCTAAGCCCGCTTCATCTTGTACTTAAAGATCGTGCTCCTTCTTGTGGATCTGACGATGGTCGGTCTTCGCACTTAGACCTGACGCCTGAGATCTGTTCTCCTCTTTTGTGCGCTCCTCCAGTCTTAATTCAGATCTGATAGTCATCAAGAATTCTGAATGGGATCCAACGATCACTGTTTCTCCTCCTGCTGAGCTGACAGAAGTGATCTTGCCATTCCATCATTGTCGTTGTGCTATTGATCGTGATCTTTTCCATCAATGAAAAACATACATACTCTTCCTTTGTCTAAAAAACATGCTAACACTCTTCTGTCCATATAGTGGAAAATTCTATCTGTGTACAAATCTCAGCCATCAAAAAAAAAATATTCAAAATACTTGTCATACAGTTGCTGTAATATTCAAAATTTCAAATGATGGAAACCTTGTCGTACATTTGTTGTAATCTGTACAATATATTTTCAAATTGTCCGTACTTACCACCAACAACAAATCATCTTATACAATCACCAATTGATCATTGTCGTACAACCATAATTTGGTCAATTGTACAGGCATATGACTGATAAATCAGTCTGTACAATCCATTATGTGATATAATTGGAGGGACATACAATGAATTAAGAGGAAAATTAATTTCCCGTACAGTGAATTTTAAACTTTAAAGATAAGTGCAGCCCGTACGGAAATTAGCATTGTTGTACCTATTCGTACAATTTTCAATTGAGAAATTAATCCAAAATTGTATTGTTCATGTTGTACTCATCTGTACACATCCCGTACAACCATCACATCATTACTTAACATTATAAGTCATACCATCCGCTGCCACTATGGTCATACTATTTGTTGCTTGTCACCGTACGATCTGTTGTACCTTGCAGCTATGTGATAGGACGACTGTGCGAGTTATTCTTGTAATCGTATCTGACCATACACCTAAATTTCAGGTGTTTGTTCGTACCATCACATCTCATCACCAATTTCTTTAAATTGTGTCAAAGGGTTAAATCAAGAAGGTTTAACAAGTTATTTGGAAAATTCATAAGCTATATATAAGTTATATTAACCTATATAAGATGATATTATAAAAAGAAAAAGATTATTTCATTATATATATATAAGGGAATTATATCAAAAAGGTGATATATTATTATATTATAGCAAGAAGGTGAAGAAAAATAATATATCTATATAAATATAGATATATATTCTAGAAAAAAATATTGAAGAAATTATAAAAAGTGGAAGCAAGAGAAGTAGACCATTTATTATCAAAAAGTGGGACCTCACACCTGGTACATCCAATCTAATTATCGAAGGGATATTATAAAAATAATCATAAGGCCATATTCAAGGTTATAAAAGTACAATTCAAAAATGGGAGAAAGATTTTCTTATGAAGGATGTCGGATTTCAACTTACGGGTTATTTACATTCAAGGGTATTATTCAAGGAAGAGACGTTAACATTGTTATCAGCATGACCCAGGATGATAATTCTACTAATATTAATTTGGCGAATCAATTATTTATTTCGGAGCATAACATAAGTGAAAAGACAAATATGTTTTGCAAGAGACAATATGAAATTAAAGACTTGCAAGTGACAATTGATGATTATGAATAAATATCTCAATTAAATGTTACAACTATGTTTCAAGAAGAGATTGGCATCATTCTCGGGTTACACTGGTTAACGAAACTAGGTACCTTCATTTTAAACATGGAAAAAAAGTTTGTGATTTTTCCCTATAAAAAGAAGATGACGACTCTTCAAGACATTACTATGAGGTCAAAATCGATAACACCTTCATCAAAAGACTTTAAATATATCTCGAAGGTGATCCTTCTAAATAATCAAAACTCGATATCAAATATGCAAAAGGAATATGATGAAGTTATTGCTGATAAAATCCAAGAAATATCTCACTTGAAAAATCATAGTGAAAAACTACTTATTCAAATTAAGAAGTCAAGGGATACAAAACAACATGTCCAGGAGTTGGAGAAAGAGAATCAAGATCTCGGGAATAAATTATTAGGAAAGGATGAAGAAGCTTCTTGTTTGAAGAACCTTAATCAAAATTTGCTTGAACAAATTAAAAAGATGAAAGATGAAAATCCAGAGAATCAAAATATTATAAATAAAATCAGCAAATCAGAAGATGAAGAAGAAATTTCACGCCTAAGGGTTCATAATCAAAATTTACTAACACAAATTAAAAAGTTGAAGCATGATAAGAAGACTTTACAAGAAAATCTAGATCGCAAAACATCATTAGTCGATAAGGAAACGATGACAGACCCAATGTTGGCAAATATTTAATAGACAGCGAATGGCAAATATTTAACAGACAGCGAATGATTTTCATTGATGGCAAGTACAACAATGAAAATGGCATGAGTAACAGACAAGCAAACAGAAGAAAAGTTCAGGAAGACCAGCAACGCAACAATTGTCTAAACGCAACAATCTTCAGTCGTCAAATCGAGGATTCATCTAAACTATTGATCAGGCATGATGAAGTTCATTTCTGATCATTGGATCCCCTTCAAATTCCCAAAAGAACGAGAGTCGTCAGATCGAAAAGAAGAGCACGCTGAAGAGGATGGACTCGTAAAGTTTGAGAATCATTTCTGATCGTTGGATCCCATTCAAAATTCCTGATAGAACGAGGGTCGTCAGATATGAATGTAGACAAGAAGAGATCATTGAAGAGGAGGACAGATCTCAGGCATTAGATCCAAGCGCAGGATCCGACCATCTTTGGATCAAGAAGAACCCGCACGACCTTTAAGGTATAAGGAGAAGCAGGCGTAATCGCGATATGCAAAATTGCGACTTAATTTGAGCCATCAGATCAAGGTTGAATCTGGACCGTTGATCTCAATCCATGTCGGAGTTTTGTGGATTGAGAGTTGGAGATGTCAAATTTTATTAACATCGGGAACCCTGATATTGCAATATGCGAAATCACGATTTAATCGCAGCCGTTGAATAGAGATCAGATATGGACCATTGATCTAACTCCATGTCAGAGTTTCGAGGATCGAGAGTTGGAGATGTCAAAGTTTATTAACATCAGGAATCTAGATATTGCGATATGTGAAATCGTGATTTAATCGCAGCCGTTGAATAGAGATCAGATCTGGACCGTTGATCAAACTCCATATCGGAGTTTCGCGAATCGCGACATGGAGAGGAAAAGAATCCAATGCAACAAGAATGTCGAAATCGCGAAATCGTGATTCAATCGTAGCCATTGAATCAAGATCACATCTGGACCATCGAATCACAAGACATGTGGCAAGCGATCGAAATTTCGCTGACTTGGGGTCAATGGAGCATAGTGTTGAAATTCACGAAATGAGAAATCGTGAAAGCGTTTTCTTTTTGCATAGGTGCTTGGTTATGACCATAGTCATATTGGGGAAGGAGCTAGTGTAGAAAAGTTCTGTATCGAAACTTCGGAGATCACAAAATGAAGTGTCGAGACACTCAACAAAGGATTGTCGAAATGTCGAAACCCGATTTAAAGGAAATATCAATAAAGTTCATCCAACGGAGAAGATAAATTGGAATATGATCGGAAGGTTACTGTTCTCTCTCACATAACCCCTCAGTTATGAATCTGTTAGTGAAACGGATTCATGATTGCGAATCTGTTGGTGTTTCAGTTGCTCGGACAGTTGTCTTTCTTTTACCTAAAGAAATGCAAAGTGCAACGGTCGTGGAGGTGTGTATAAAAGAAAATGAGACAGACTATTTGTTGTTGGTTGTTCTTTATGAAAAAATAATGAAACTGTAAGAAAAAGAAAATGAGAGTATGCGCAGTATGAGATTGAGCATATGTGCAGTGTGAGATGAAATGTAGAGTAGAATAACAGAACAAGTTGAAGAAGAGCAGAATGACAGAACATGTTGATGCAGAGCAGACCTGATGAACAGATAGAGGAAGAAATGAATTGCAGAACATTTAGAAGATGATCAGATGTACAGAATAAAGAAAGATTGGTAAGAATTGATGTGTCTATGTAGTTGAATGTTTATTTGTTCATTTATGTTCTAGGGAGGTTGGGAGGTGCTTGGGAGGACTATTGTCCTCAGAGGTTCAAGTGGGAGCTTGAACACAGGAAGTTGTAGCTTCCATCTGGTTGCAGCCAAAGAAACCAGGGTGGTAGGGTGGTGTAAGGGAGAACAAGTGTTCTCTGTTATACAGGTTGGAGCCTGTGTAACTAGAAGTTGGTTCTTTCATCCAGTTGGTGTTGGAGCATATAGGGAGTTGGTGCTTCCTTCTAGTGGGTGGTAGAGAAACCAGGGAGTTGGTTCTTCCTTCTAGTGGGTACTAGAGAAACCAGGGAGTTGGTGCTTCCTTCTAGTGGGTGCTAGAGAAACCAGAGAGTTGGTGCTCTCAAACAAGTTGCAGCTTGTAAAATAGAGGTAGCAGCTTCACATTGATTTGGTGCTCAATTAAAGATGATGTACAGAACTTAAAAGATTGCCAATCATTTCGAAGAAGAAGAGGTTTTCTCCCTTTATGGGTTTCCTCGTGAAAATATGTCTATGTGTATACCTTATGTGTGACTGATGCTTTTTACCTTTACTGCCCATATGTTGTATAATGTTGATGATCACTTGAAGAAAGATTAAGAATATATTAATAGAATTAAAATTGTTTAAGCTCAAATACAACTGATTCACCCCCCCCCCCCTCTCAGTTGTATTAGTAATTTCAACAATCGGTATCAGAGCGGGTTCCTTTTTTTCAAAGGTAGATTTGTAAGCTTAAACATGACAAGTCATGAAGGGACTTTAGCCTCTAAGCCCCCTCTATTTGATGGAATAAATTTTGCCTTCTGGAAGATTAGAATGAGAACATACTTAATGGCCTTGGGTGCTGATGTTTGGAATGTAGTAGAGACTAGATATACAAAGCCTGTTGTGCTAGCCTCCAAGGATGATAAGTTAGAGCTTAGTTTTAATGCTAAGGGGATGAATGCTACATTAAATGGACTTGTTGAAGCTGAGTTTGTAAAGGTGATGCATCTTGATACTGCCAAAGCAATGTGGGATAAACTTATTAACAGTTATGAAGGAAATGAGAAAGTAAAAGTTGCCAAACTTCAAACATACAGATTGAAATTTGAACAACGAAGGATGAATGAAGATGAAACAATTAGCAAGTATTTTTTAAGAGTTGAAGAACTTGTAAATGCCATGAAGGGTCTTGGTGAGAAGTTTGATGACTCACTCTTAGTTCAAAAGATT